>JZLH01S0117918.1:12114-29808 GCA_001188425.1 Eucidaris tribuloides | reverse complement strand
AAAAAATATCGTTGGTAGGAATTTCAGTGACGTTTATAATTCAAATTAAAAAGTATGGAATTGAATGTATTCTTGGTGAACTGATGCGCCAATAGTACCTCATTGATGTTGCACATGTGTGAGCCGGTGCACCGTTGGCACCCAAAGTGTTAAAGTCATTTATGATATGAAGTGAATGTTTGTTGCAGGTCCGCCGTGATGTCCGACATGCGCAAACGTCTCCAAGCCCTGCTGGCCATGGAAGGGGGTGTGTCCACCATGCAGGAGAGAGCCGTGGCCCTGCAAGGCAGTATATGCCAACGTCTCAAGTGGGCGGCCGGGGCCAACCCATCGCTGGCCAGTGTCATGAAGGATGTGGATGCTGCCATTCATACCAAGGGACAAGTCTACACTGTGAGTGAGAGTGTTTTCTGACCCCGCAGACAAAGTCTGGAGGGGGCATTAAAGATTGTGTCATTGATTTGCATGTCAAAAAACGTCTAAATGAATGAAATCAGCTGAAATCAAATCCAATGTGAAGATTAAAATAAATGAACACCTCTCATAGAGACTTGGGGTAAAATATTGAGTTATGGTGAAAATCTGGACGGTTAAACTTCATCCTTTTTCAAATGACTCTGAAGTCTTTTCAAAACAAATCCGTGACGTCAACGTGCACGGGCCGTTCCAAAATTGTCCGATCAGGAGTTAGCCGTAGGTCGTGCGGAGGTTAGTCATTTAACCAATCAGTGCACTCCACTGGTCTTGCGACGATACACATAACCACCATTCACAATTTGAGCAAAATTTGAACTCACGGAAAGAACAACATTCTGGTAACATGTCGTTATTAGTTTTTCTCATAAAACAACAAATTCATGACATATGGATCTCAAACTTTCAACACACCATTTTGTAAGTACTAAACTACTGTTTGGTATTGATAATGAAGGGAAGTAATGGACTTGCACATTCCTGACACAATCTCTAAGCCTTGCCTCTGTTTGCCTGTCCTTCTGTCGGTCCATCCTGAATTGGTTTCCGCACAATAACTTAAAAAAATATTAGACAAATTTTGGAAATGTTTGGTGTGTAGGTAGGTGACACTGAAATACTGGCTAATTCGGAGTCAATAGGTCAAGGATCAAAGGTCACAGCTCATGTGAATTAGTTTCCACACAATAACACAGAACTAAGAAATGCTTATTGATCGTGTTAAGTGAGGGCATTCATTCATTCATCTTAACTGAGAGATTTATTTGCTATAATATATATTTGCATAAATTCACATAATTTGACATAATTAGTCAATCATGTCTAATTGTGAAATCATGTAGATTAGAGTGAAACACATAATGAATGATATGTGTAAATATTTGTTACAGTTTATGGACTCAGTAATTTGAAATTTTGTGCATATATCATAACTTCCATATATGAGTCAAATTATGTGCCATAATGACAGTATCAATTATGAATAATATTCACATGCAAATATAGTTTGATATTTATTTATATTTGACAGTCATTATATCCATAGAAATAGATTTTGAAGAGAAATAAACCTTTTTCTCTCCTCTTTGACTCTATAGCTGGAGAATAAGCGAGCATCTGAAGTTGGTGCCCTTTGCCACGCCATCCTGCACTTTGAAGGGATGAGAACTCGTACATCGGAATCTGTCTACGCTGATAACAACTTCCATTCTCTGCTGCAGAGGTAGGTGATGTGGATTTTGTTTGTTTCCAATCCCACAAATATGAGACTGTGTTCTTTGCACTATACAGGGTGGCCCAGAAAGAATGCTACGAGTATGAACGCTAATTTCTTCACCATTATCGGCAAAATGTCATTAATTTTTATTTCTTTGGTTAGAACATTTTTTTTGCAATAAAATGATACCAAGATCATTGATTTTGAGTAAGGCGTTTTGATTCTAGGGCCATTTTTCGGAGGCAATGCAATTTCCCAAATTTGCCAATTTTTCAACAGCAGCGGTCATCGGAACGCCGAGATATTCTGGCGTCTCAGCTCACCATACCAGACAAACCGCGATGACAAAGGGCTGGAATGCCCTCGCTTTCATAAAGAAGACGATGCGAGCTACATCTTCATTGTCGTCGCGGTTTGTCCGGTATGGCAAGCTGAGACGCCAGAATATCTCGGCGTTCCGATGACCGCTGCTGTTGAAAAATTGGCAAATTTGGGAAATTGCATTGCCTCAGAAAAATGGCCATAGAATCGAAACGCCTAACTCAAAATCAATGATCTTGGTATCATTTTATTGGAAAAAGAATGTTTTAACCAACGAAATAAAAATTAATGACATTTTGCCGATAATGGTGAAAAAATTAGCGATCATACTCGTAGCATTCTTTCTGGGCCACCCTGTATAATATATCAGACAGTGACCATAAATCAAAATCAACCAATTTCAAAGATACCTGTGGTGGTTTTGTTTTGGAGGATAACTTGTGTACTCTTTATTTTTTCACTAGAACAGCAGGTAGTTTTACTTGATAACCTGATTAAGACTTCTTCTGATACAGGTAATTTTATGTTCACTCTAGTGAATGCCACTTTGTATTTCTTGATATTTGGTGAGGATCCACTGTTGAAATGTTTATGCCGCCTCCTCAAAGGGGCTAGAGGTATTTGATCTTGGGTTGTCTGTCCATACACCCTGATCTCATAATTGTGATATCTGAAAAACACATTGGGTGGACTTTTATCATACTTGGCCCAAGCATGCACCATGTGGTGTAGATGAATTGAGTAGATTTTGTACAAGATCTGCAAAAGGTCAACGGTCAAAAGTCAATTAACCTGGCATAAATTGACATATTTCAGTGATAACTATAGCCAAGTGGGTCGAAAGATACTTATTTACATCCAGATTCTTTCCACCTGGATGATTACAGAATGTAAATTTAGACAGCCAAATGTGACCAAATGTGCACAAGAAATTGTACTCCAAGCAATCATGTGATACAGCTGAAAAAAGTTACCTATCGTTTAACCCTAAAAAGGCTGGGGGGCGGAATCTGCCCCCCCCCCAGACGTTTCGCGCAAAATGTCTGCGACGCATGAAGCAGTTGCCACAGTGTTTCATGACTTTTTTCTCTCGAATGTCGCGCATCTTTTGAAACCAAATTTGCGACGTCCGGGTACGCGGTTCCCTAGTTACGTAACATTTTGTACTTGCATGTCACCCCAAAAATCGCTCAAAAACGTGATTTTGTGTACATTTTCAATACAAATTGTGTTTTCAGCCAAAATTCATAAATGTACGATTATTTTTACTTTACTTGGTTGAAATTAATTAATTTTGTGCTGTTTGTGACCGCAAAAGTGTCCCCGACAAATTTCATCAAAAAAACAATAGAAAACAAAAGGTTGAAAAAACAAAGAAATACATAAGAAATTTAAAAAACAATAAAATAAATAGAAATACCATTTTATTCCTCGATTTTTCAAGTAACTTTAAGATCTAAAAAGATGATCAGAAACAAAAATTAATTAGTGTTGAGTTAATTATTGATTAAGCTAATATATTTTCATGCATTAATTTACATAATTAACATATGATATGATATTAATCCGTAAATTAACTATACAGTCTTGTAGATTACGTGATGGGTAACGTGCGTGCCAATTTTCGGCGCGATCACGCGATCGATGGCCGAGATCTCAGGGGGGCAGATTTAGCATAGCCAAAAAAGCCTAGCCTGATTAGGGTTAAGCACTCAAATTGAATCAATTTTACACAGTGTCTGATGGCTAATGTAAATGTAATTTGTTGGTTGATAATAAAGTATCGATCACACCCCTCAAATGTTGCAGGTGTCTTGACACATGTAATTCCTTGGAGGCGAGTGAGGCTCAATTGTCGGCAGCCGAGGAAGAGTTCCTGACCTTGAAACCTCTGACCGTGGACAAACCAATCAACAACAAGTGGCTTCGCAGCCTGTCAGAGCAGATACGCAGGAGGGCAGCAGAGGCTCAGGGCATGGCGGCAGAGGCCGAGGCCAAGATCAATGCAGACAAGGTATTCATGCATGGAAATTTGTATTGGTAGTGAAATTTGTTCTAGCCCCTGTTTCATAAAAGTTGACATCGTATCAACTTGCCATTGTACTACAATTTGTGTAAAAATCCAAGGCTCTTATTGGCTATGAAGCACTGCTACCATAGTAGTTACCAGTAGAATAGCAAGTTGACATGATGTCAACTTTTACAAGCAGGGCCCTGATGGTGTCGGTGGTAATGCGTATGATTTATGTAACACTACCATTCAGTCGCAGTAATAGCAGATGCGGTTGCAGCAAAAGCAGTCACGCACATACATGTAGATAGAAACACTAATGTAAAGTATATGAAATTAACTGTAACTTTGGTACAGAATGTTTTTCATGATGTAGCGCTAAATATTCATTGAGATTGAAACAACGCTACCAGAAAGTTGTCTCGTTCTTAGTGTGTCCGAAAATAATGTGTCACGGAGGGGAGGGGGGGGGGGTCTGCACACAATCCCACGGAGAGTTAAGATTAGAACATTGTCTAATTATACTTGATGCATCATTAACGAAATTGTTCAGACCATGTGAATGTGTCAGAAAGATCATTATTGTATAATTGTGCTGTTATCCCACATTCAGGAAACTGTGCAGACCATGGTGGACGTGGTTAAGATGTGTCTGACGACCCACAACGATCTGATGTCGGAGGTGAAGGGGATGTTGAGGGTCATAGCCGAGGAGGAGGATGGTAGCGGTGGGCTGGACGAAGCTCGTCGGTTCAAGGCCTTCTACAAGCAGTACATCGAGACAATCACCACCATGCTGAAACACATCTTGAACGGTAAGTATTATAGCCGTCTTCATACCTAACTGGTCACTCCTGATTATTAATATGAGTGATGGAAGGAGCTTTTTACAAGCAGTACATTGGAATAATCCATTTTCCATCATTTTCAACATTGTAAAACATTGCAAGTGCTTGTAAATCTAGTTTCAAACAATTTAGCATATTCGCAATTCACATTGCCATATATGTGTAGTGACATAAGAGTTAAATCAATTTCTCGTGATGCATCATGGGAAAAAGTCATTATCTTGTACTGCATCGACCAGACCAACATGTGTTAGCCACCTGTGTATATGTAAATGTAATTAGCCTTGCCTTGTGTGAGTGTGCAAATTTAAAACTGTAAGATCAGATTGATGGCAATTTTACTCTATTTGTACTGTATTATTTTCTTTTGACCATAGTTTTCACATCTTAACTAGCTAAGCAGTGGACTGCAGCCATCTTTTGCTAAATTGCAGGTTAGGTATATCTACCCGAAAAAAGAAAATGGATGTTTGTCTTCTGTGAAACATCGTAAAATAAGGAAATATGGCCACTAGTGACGTAAACCCAATAGGTTGGTAGGCTATGAAGTTGGTGGCAGAATCCATGGTAAAAATCATGTTGGTTGCCAAAGATTCCACTAGCTTAACAACATCATTCAATGGTATAGTAGACTACAATCAGCTAGAGACAATGCTGTTCAGTGCCTACGGGCCCCTTAGGCTATACCATAGTCAGTCGGTCAGTTTGTAACCCGGAAGCTGAAAGTGTGGCCGAGCATGGCTTGCCATTGAGGGTGTTATGAGTTGTCAATCCATTGTATTTAGGGAATAATAAGAAGAGTGATAGTGATTGGTAAAGAAATTAATAGGAAGAGTAGTTTGGGTTCCGATGGGTTTATGTAATGATAATCCGTTTTTGTCTCGCCCACTGGAGGTAAAGACGAGACTGAGGGATTCAAATGGCGTCCGTCCGTCCGTCCAGCATCCATCCATTGTCCGTCGTCCGTCTTCTGTCACAAATGTTAAAGTTTACCTGCAAGAGTCCCTTATGACACATAATTTGGCAACCGTTGATCCAATGGCAACTAAACTTGGGTGATAGATGTACTAGGGGTACCATCATGTTGTGGTGCTGTCAGAGGTCACATGGTGAGGTCAAAGGTCATTTGAGGTCAAACATGGTTTAGGGTCTTAGGGATGTACTTGGGGAAAGCTTTGTGTTATTGAGTCACGGGTGGGTGAGACACAATCTTGCTATTGCCTTGTTTATCCTTCCTTCCTTGTATATCTTCCAGTGACATCAAGTGGTGAGACGGGAGAGAAGCTGTTAGAACTAAGTGAGGTCAAGCCCACCATACATACCCTAGTAGATCACATCAAAGGGTAAGTGTACGAAAATGACTGTACAAGTAGACAGTTTACACAATATGTTAAAGTGTACCAATACACTAAAACTCAAATTTGTGTACAAACAGAACACACTACAAATAACTACAATTCAGTTGTCTTATCTCGTGAAGTAATCCGTATTTTGGTAAATCAGATCATAATGTGTACAATGTTCCGGCACTTGTGCTCCGCACATTTAAATTCTGCTCCATAAGCACTGATTTCTAATTTCTATGCGTGCACGTTCTGGCTATACGCGTACGTTTTTGCTTATTATCAAAGTTTAATATAGATATTGATCACTACATTGGGTGTGTGTGTTAGTGATCAAGATGTACGTGAATAAATTATCGACAGTGCGATCGATCAGTTGAAAGAATGGGTTGATTGACTAGTCTATTACAAGTTATTTTTTTTACTTACTATTTGAAATTTACATTCAAACCCCAATAAACAAAAATTGGAGTGATCACAAAAGCTAATACTTTGCAGAGGGCATGCCACAAATATATTCTACATATATAGCCAAAAAATTATCTAGGGTATCGGTACACTTTAATATTCATAGATTTTGCTGTTTTAAAGTAAATAGCATTAAAACTATATGTACATACATGCCCCCAAAATGGTCAAAACTTTATATGCTCAATTGTGGACACTTAGTACTTGTGTCAATGTTTAGCTCACCTCATTGTTTTGATGTCTTTCAGCAAGAAAACTTTATTACACAAAAATTTCCTCTTATCTTTGTCTTTTCTCTCTTCAGGATGTATGATCGGCTTGTTTGTATAGCTACACCACTGACAGAAGCACACCTTGATAAGACCAAGAGTGAAGAAGATGGTATGTATTAAGAATGTTTAATGTTGCCCCTGTCCATCCATCCATCTGTTCGAATTGGTATCCGTGTGATAACTTAACCCGTTGGAGACGATTTGATTTTACCATAACACGCATTTTCCATAGATCCCAACACGAGTTATCTCGTACTTAGTCTTCAACGAGTTAAAAAAATACTAGATGGATTTTTTTTTAAATGTTGGTGTGTAGGTATATATATGACAATAACATACAGGTCAAGTTCGAATTCGGAGTCCACAGGTCAAAGGTCACAGCTCACTCATATCTCAGTTTTCAGTCTGAAAGCCAGTTACACCCAGTAGAGAAGCATATCCCATTTCCTGTTGGTTTATTTGTATGTTTGTGTTTTCGTCTGTGCGCGTGTTATTTATGTGGTATTACAGAGAGGCATGTGGGGCTTAACTGCTAGAGGCCTTAAAAATTTTAAATAATGGTAATGGCAAAAAGGTTCCCCCCCCCCCTTCCCCAACTTTTATGTTATTAATACATACAGCATGTCCTATTAAAAATGTCCCTCTAAATGAGCATAATATTTACCAAGGTCAAATACTGTTCACTATTCTTTGTCAAAATATGGAAACCCATATAATCTAGGTCCTATCAAAATTTCATTGGTTTTAAATGCACACATTCGTTTAGACAGTTTAACAGTTTTGTGCTATCAGTGCAGTACTGAATACAGTGCAGGGCATTGTATTGTGTGTATTCCTTTTTATCAAACTTGGAATGGGCAAACTAGCGCCACTGTTATTAATGAACATGTATATACATAACCACTGATGCAAGACCGATGAAAGTTTCACAGGACCTACAAATTTGAACGGGCCATATCTGGACACTAGATAGAGAATAGTACTTGCTTTTGGTAGTGATTCTGTGGTTAGTGAGAGGGACATTTTTATTGGGACACGCTGTACACACACACTCTTATTGACTCCCTTCCCGTAATATCTTTTCAGTTGATGGTGGCACCTATGACGCCCCTGGTGCCTCTGACAACACAAAGGAGCCGCCGAAGGATGAAGACGTGAAGAGAGAGGAAGGGAGCAAGCCCCCTTCACCTGGTAAACCCACGGCTACCAATCAGGCTAAGGTGGCAGAGGCAGTACATGCCATGGCCACACCACCGATGGCTAAGACTGTACCAGGTAACCAGTAGCTCTTATTTTCATTTTATTTGTATTTATTTATGTATACTTTATTCATTCATATATTTAGTTTTTCTTTCTTTCATTCTTCATTCATTTATTCATGTATTCATTTTATTTATTTATTTTTTCAATCAATTAATTACTTAATTTATTTATTTATTTATTTGTTTGTTTATCTGTTTATTTATCTCTTTGTTTATTTATTGTCAAAGCTGTCACAGCAACCACCTCTCTATAGCAGTCAATGGCCTGTAATCGTAACTAAACTTGACAACCATTGAGACAAATTATGTGTTAAAAAAAAAACTGGTTTATTGCAGCCTCCTGCCTATGAAGGCCACGTTTTGGTGTCCCCTATACATTTGTTGTAGACAGGTTTCACTGTATTTTTTTCTTCACAATTTCTAGGGGGTGGAGGCAGAGAATTATAAAATCTTCCAAATATTTTGTGAATGAATTCGAGCATATAGATTAATCTTGATTTGATGTAATGGTTACACATACTGCAAGTTTCTCGTGATCACCCTTCTCAACCACTCTTGAACTCACTACACTGGCTTCCCTTGAAACAGAGAATAATTTTCAAACTACTCTTGTTTGTCTACAGAACACTCAATAACCAGGCTCCAGAGTACTTACGCAATTGTCTGAATTTATATACACCCACCAGATCACTTAGGTCAGCTAGTGACCCTCTCCGTCTCACATATTCAGTTACTCGCACATTAGCCGGTGATAAAACATTTACTGTTTCAGCTTCAAAATACTGGAATGATTTGCCACTTACAATAAGACAGTCTTCGTCAATACCTATTTTCAAAAAGGCATTAAAAACCCATCTTTTTAGCAGTTTGTAGTTTTAAGATTACATAGTTGTATACAATTGTAAGCGCTTTGGGCCTAATGGGAAAAGCGCAGTATAAGTGGTGATAATAATAATAATACTAAAAGTTCTTTAAGTTCCGCAGGTTATTTGATATTTATTCAAATTTACCACAAATGCATTCTTATCATTTAATAACAACAAGCAGTATAACAAATTGCTGATCCAGGAAAGCTGGCAAGAAACACTACATTCCACTTCTCAAAAAACATCAAAGAAAATACCTCTTTATCAGAAAATTTATGGGTTCTTATCAGCTGCAGATTGTAAAATCACTTTCTGCAGTTGGGTTCCCCCTCCCACTTTTTAGCAGCATCCTATCAATATTTTCTTAGTGTAGAAATGAGAGTCAGATAAACCGCAGTGTGGGGACAGCAAATTCCCCCTCTCATTAGATTTAGTAGGGTATACAATAGAAAAGTTAAAAGCCTCCAAATTGAAAACATCCAGATGAGTCTGGAATTCAGACTAGTGAGATATCTGCTTGATATGCCTCGACAGATGAAAGTTTATAATGTACAGTCCTAGTCCTAAATTTCTTGGATTTGCAGTATGTAAGTGTAAATCAATCTCTAGGTAAAATTTCCTTATATTTTCGAACCCCACAGTTCAGCCCAAGGGTTCTCCAGCAGTGATGAGGGACCCACGTACAGGGAAGATCATCCAGGTTCGTAACACGTACGCCATCAACGTGTGGAGACGAGTCAAAGGCAAATTGGATGGGAGGGATCCAGACTCGGCCAAGAGGCTGGCTGTAGCAGAGCAGGTGAGTAAAACCTTGGTTATGGAGACAGCAGTTTTCAGGTAAAAGTCTGAATTCATGCCGTGGCAATTTGTTTTTAGACCATTTTTCAGGATTTTTTGTGCGGTGCAAATTAACTTGAGTAGAAATTGTACGTAATTCTCAAGCCTTGTCGTTAATTCTATTCAACTGGCATCCGTACAGTAGGAAACCATTGTAGGAATGTACTCTTTAACAGAAAAATGTTCTGATTTTCTGGATTTTCAGGAACTACAAAATGTAATAATAGTAATTTTGATGTCACCATTTCTTGTTGACAACACCGCATGATTTATCACAGCATGCTTTTGGCCTTTTGCTTACAAAAATAATATCCTGATTCTTCTTTTTCCAATTTTGTTGCAATGAAACAAACCAGTGATAATCAATCTCACATTTCTTGAATATGTCAATGCCAATAAATGCAGTGGCAGATAGTGCTGAAACATAGAAAAAGGTCACATCATGTTTGCAAGGATGAAGACTATATGACCCTGCAACAAATCATGCAAATCTTGCAATAATTTGAGTCCACCATTAATTGTGTCCCCTAAAATTAAAATTCTGGGTGCACTGCCCCCCCCCCCTCTCAAACTCCCACCACGAGCGCTTTTCCTGGCCCTGCTGGGGGCTCTGCCCCAAGACACCCTAACATGTCCTGATTACCAACATTTAAATGTTGGCAGGTTTGGGCTGCTAACTCTGTTAACACTCCAACCTAAACAGAAAGTTTTCATTACCAACCTGGTTGTTAAAAATCCCAGTGGTTCCTCATTCTTCATTTATTGAAGAGAATATGGTAGTATCACCATTATGTATAGTCTATCCATTAAAATATCAGAGCCTCACACACAAGACTATAGTACAGGGGTTCTCAATTAGCGGCGCGTGTGGCACTTTGGTGCATAGGGCCTTCCGAAGTGGTGCATGGACGCCGCCATGAAAAAAATAATAACTTGTGTAGTTTGTAGAAATTTGTGTTTTTGTAGTTTACATTAACTACAACCATTCTGAACCACTTAAAGGCCTCATATTTAAAAGCTTGGGCCCTTAAGCGGTTCCCTGGACCCCACGCCGCGACGCTTTGCGTGGTGGATAGTGGCGCAGTACAAATGTTTAAAACAAATATGGCACTTCAACAAAAATAATTGAGAACCACTGCTTTAGTATAATGTCAGGAAATGGAAAAGAACCGCAAGACAGTTATTATCTTGCATAAAAACCATCATTGTATGTTATATGCATTTACATCCTAGGTTGACTATGTCATCAAGGAGGCCACCAGCCTAGACAACCTGTCAACGCTGTACGAAGGCTGGACAGCCTGGGTCTGAACGGATGGAAGATCTGACCACCTCAACCAGGGTGGAATTCAAACATATATATACAGAGAGTAGCGAAGGAGAGAGAGAAGAGATAGATGGGCGGTGGAAACCGCTAAGAACAACAATCCAGAAATCACAAGCAGCGCAGCGCCCTCGGGGCCTGGGTGGTACGGGCACCGCTAGGTTTTTGCGAGGGGGTGTGGCTTCAAAATCGTGATTTGTGAAAACTGGACAAGAGCGAGTAATAGGGTTGTTGTGACCTAGGACATCTTGGGGTACAGTTTAACAACAACAAAGAATTTGCTGGTATGTAGCACTCACACCGTATAGCAGTGGGTATCGTATACAGCAACCAGAATTTTCACAAGTTACTTGAAAACAAATGGGGTGTCCTGAGCCCCAGTGAAAGAGTTCTGGTATATTCTTTTATCTTGGTTACTCGTAGAATGCTGAAATTTGTCCATGGCGTGCAAGGGGCATGATCCTTTAACGAGACAGAAGTTTTTGTTCTTTTCTGTTCAAACTAATCATTGAAATGATGCAGCAGAAATTGTGAACCATGCTTTCGGAGAAGCAGTATTTTTGCTTAAATGAGGTAATGGGAGTAGAATTTCTCTGATTATTCAGTATGACATTTATTATCAAACCTATTTTGACAAATGCAGTTTATGAAATGATGGTTGGGTTTATTGGCTCATTAGCGATTTAAATCAGCTGAACATGCTAGTTTTCAATCAACGTATGAAGCAAAAATAAAAAGAGAAATTATATGGAAGAATTTCCAGCTTTGAAAAGTTACGACATCTTATGAGTGAGACTCTTTACCAGATCAAGATTGGCTGACTTTCATAAATGGCATATAGTGTGAGAGAGGTAAAACACTTCAAAATGATTACCAATTATCAGCATGCTATTTGCAGTAGCAGCTTGAAGGTCTAACTACATTTATGTAGTTTGGAGAAAACTTATGATTTCATGGTAGGTAGCGTAAGCTGTTATAGACAAAAATAAATATTAAAAATATATATATATATGTATATATATATATCTTGTGTACATGTGTTAATATAGTAAAGTCATGTGTAATGTTTGGTACAGGGATATTAATGTGTAAGCTTTCATTATCATTATTCATTATTCTTATATCTTAAGTGTATTTCTATATACTGACATGTTTAATTTAGTAGATTTGTGTAAAATATATGCATGTTATAATGTTCATTTGACAGTTAGTAATGTGTAGTTACTAACAGACTAGTACTGTATGTATACAGAAACATTACATCATTTAAAAATCCATAGCATTTCCATGTGGAAAAAAAATCAGAATGCATTATGATCTAAATTGATTCAAACTTATACAACACCAGTGGCAAACTATTAGAAACCATTAATCTCAAAATGTAAGGAAAGCAGTTTTCATCAAAAATTAATTTATACTTTTTGTACTCCAGTAACACCACTTCTGATCTTGATTCACTTTTCAGTTGGCCTTCAAAAATAAATTCTAGGGGAAAACGGACAATTTCATGATAAAAGCAGCGTGTTCACACTCGATGTGAATTGCAACATCATTTTGTTCAGAAGAATGTTTTACCCACTTGTTAATCAAAACTGAAATGCAGGCTTACAATTTAATCACCATTTATTCCAGAATTCTGCTTTGTGACATGTATAGTTCATCAGCTCCGTATTGTAGAATGGTGGAGCATATTTCAAATATATCCTATATCTATATAACCTTTAACCACGGGTTAATTCCCTCACCCCACCCCACAACACACACACACACACACACACACACACACACACCACACACACACACACACAACACACACACACACACACACACACACACACACACACAACACACACACACACACACACACACACACACACACACCACACACACCACACACACACACACACACACACACACACACCACACACACACACACACACACACACACACAACACACACACACACACACACACACACACACACACACATACACACCATCACAACACACACACACACACACACAAACCAAATCATTCAATCCAATGTTAGACTTGCTCCTCAAAGTTATGTAAAGAGCTGCATAATATTATTGTATCCAGGAATACAGAAGACCTTTTGTGGTCTGTGGTATTGTGAATTATGATACATTTATGTACCCAGTTTCTATGACTTGACATATGAATAGTACTTCTCCAAATTTAGGTTTTCAGTCTGAGCTATTTCATAACCCCATTTATAATGAATAAATTTAAATACGTTGAATCCAGCTTGCGTCTAGAGAAAGCCGAAGTGATGGCATCAAACTGGTTTGGAAATATGTGGGGAGAATAGCCAAATCATACCTGTGTATCTGCAACTCTCCTATTGATTGAAACAACGCGGATGCCAGTTTTCAGGCAAAAGCTTGAATTCAGGCTCTGGCACTTTCTTTTCAGGCCATATTTTCAGGCCATATTTTCAGGCTTCTTGTGTACAAAATAGTCCATTGTAGGCAAATTTCAGACCCTCACATAAATGCTAACTGGCATCCCTGAAACAACCAGCTGTGACATACTGCACCTGGTTCTGCCATTGTCCACACATATTTCTGAACCAGGGTGATGTCGCACTTCGGTACTCTACATTAGTTGCTGCAATGTCAGGCAAACCTCGGGCCAAAATCCCATGTAAGAGACAACCTGGATTTTTAAAAGGTTTGCATAAAATTTGAATATGTCAGTAGACTGGTCTATTGGCCCATGTTTGATTAGTGATTCTTTCATTTTCAGTATTTCTATTTCAGACTGATCAAAATGTAGATGTGATTTGGGCACACAAAATAAACCTGAATTTAAATAGCAGATTTGCTAATGGTTCTGAAAATATTACCCTAGCAGTAAAAAGGTTAAGATCAATTACCTTAACAGAATGCTTAGATGTCCGTTGAGGGTGGATGACAGTGCTTGTGAAAATGTAAATTGTGTAAAGTATGAAAATTTTAAGTGTTTTGATATTAGATCATTGTTTCTTTCTACATGTATTAACATTGTAGCATGTTGTTAGTTCGACATTTTTGTTTGCATCCAATATGAAAATTTCATGTAGTCATATCTAAAGGCACATAGCAAAATGTGTGAAGTGTTTTTGTTTTTGTTGTTTTGATGGTGGTTACGGAGATTTGGTATTTGTTCATCATATTGTTTTAACCATCGTTTAGGTATTCTTCGTTTACTTTGGTTCAGAGTCCATAAATGTGTATAAAATAATAAACTGAACCCTATTCCTCAGCTGTTAACCCGTTGGCTACGGGAACCGGATGTGCCCTGTGTTAACTCTATGGGATTTCCAGAATCTCGGAAGCAACGGGTTAAGCAAACCAAAAAGAGTTAGCAGTCTCTGGTCAAATTTCGGGGCTCATTTTCTAAAAATCCATTACAGTTGTAAAGAATGATATAGACAATATGGATAACATACTAATTTGGAATGAGTACTGTATTATGTTAGAAATTAAATTAGGAGAGAAATATGAGCGTAGCTTATATCAAGGTTCCTCTTACCTGATCCTCTGCATATAGGTGGATGTATTGAATAGAAGAAAAAACAAGCAGGTATGAGTGGATTTTGTATAAATCAGTGAAAGTGGTTTCCCTCCGGTTGTCCCCAAGGGTTACAGCCTATGAAGCCAAAGGCCTGATAGACTGAAGGTCTGATCAATCCAAAATATGTTGGAAGTTTGTAAGGTAAAGGTTAAAGTTGGTGGTTTATAGTCTTGGATCAGCTTTTTTAAGGCACTCTCTCAAGACTTTACCATCACTGATCATTGGACCATATCACGCCTGCACAAGCAGTGTGCACCACCTTCACTCCCTGGAGAGTATTTCTAGCGGGCTGCCATTAAGGCGCTCAAGCCAAGTTTGCCTCAAATGGGATTTCTCGTCCTCTCAGGAACCCATTTCTAATTTGTACTCCTGGGTGGAGAGGGTTTTGCAGACAAAGCATCTTACCCAAGGACAAGGACGCCGCAACGGAACTGGAACTGGGAATCTCTAGGTCAAGAAACCTTTGTCTTATCCACTGAGCCACGACGCCTCAAGAACAACTAAATATGCATACATGCTCGCTATCCTGTAGTTGCACTACTGCTCTGATTTATTCTGTAAGAATTATTAAGTATAAGTCTATATTGAACTGTTGCTCTTTCGGGCCTTCAGTCTGTCAGGCTTTTGGTCTTTCGGGCCTTCAGTCTTTCGAACATTCGGTCTATCAGGCCTTCAGTCTTTCGGATGTTCAGTCTGTCAGTTCAGTCTGCAGGGAGGCCCCCCTGACAGGATGCTTGGTATTGAAGAGCTCATGATTCATTCCACTGAACCCTCTCATTAGAGAAAAATCTTGGGGGAGTACAGTGATCTTTTCTGTTTTATTGGCATGACACAGTAGCTTGAAGCGATTTAAAACTGTCATGCTCACATCCCTGCAGAAATAGCACAAGATCTTGTGTAGATGCAACATACCACCATATCAGGCTGTTGCATGTTGACAATATTGAGGTCACAAAAGCAAAATACAAAGAAAATTTCAACTTAGAGACTATGAAATTTGTGTTTATAATGAGAGTCTGTTGTGTCAGTATTCTTTATAACAAGAGTCCATTGTATAATGTATTTTTGAAAATGGTCTTTGCTACCTGGGAACTGGTTTGTGTGATAAAAGACCAAAGTTTTCCATGTGTTAATTATTACGAAATATACCAGCTTTCTAGTAAATCAGTAAAAATGCTTTATTATGTTATTTTGAGCTACAAACAGAACAGCATGTTTGATTTCTAATTTTGTCTACTTTTGTTGAGGTGCTATATAGTGGCTTTACCTTTCGGGAAATGATTACAAGCAAACTGTAACGTTACACAAGAAAACTGAATACGACCATGCAAGATGATCTCTTTAATTTTGAGTCATTTTTACAATGCATTATATTAATACACATGCTGTGAACATATATTTCTATTTCACAAGGGTAGTAAAAGAAATGTCATGTTTGCGCTTTAAGGATTAACCTTTGGTGTTACATTTTAAAAGTTTACTTGGTTACAAGTTCCACTCACTTTCAATCATTGCTATAGATGCTTTGTGCAATGTTAACTGCAAGCACTATGCATTGGATATATCACATTTATAACATGGAATACCCTTGCACATGTGTTACATTATACTTTTTCATCCTCACATCTATAATTATTATACGCTTTGTTAACTGTATTTTGCTCATCAGTTTGCATGTTTTGACTTGAATAAAGTGTTAAATTATTAGTGTTAGCAAAAAATCAAAAAGCTGTTTCAGCATTTCTTGGTGTCATAGTTTGTGTGTGTTTGTGTGCGTATGTGTTTCTGGATGTGTATGTGGGTGTGTCTCTCACTGAGTTAACCATTTGCAAAAGATTTCAAAAGTGCATACAATACCATTGTGCATAGACAATATTTCATTTTTCTTGAGAAAATTTTTTTATTCAAATTATATTTACATATATTTACACACAGCAGCCATTCAAAAAATAGAATTCCAGAAGTATTTAGTATTGCACATACCACAAAATGAATTTACAGTGAGTAAAATTTTACAAAATGGAAGAAAAGGTGTTGCAAACCAGCAGTTGAAAATACCAGTTGTTTTGACAACTGGCATGCATTATAAATGGAAGTCAAGATTTTGTGTACATTCATGAAATAACATTTGTCGATGAAGGGTGCTGATGTCACAATACTATGATATTTTGATATTGAAAAGTTATTTTAATACATAACATGTAAACAATCTAAACATTTGGATAATGGCTTTTTGCACGTATATCGATCAGATAAAGCATGAACAAGTTGTCCCACTGAACTGCACTACACCGAGGTTGCAATCATTCATCATAACCTTTATGACATTTTCTCATGTTTTAAATACACAGTTTAAGGATCTAATTTTTGCAGATATACATGCACATCAAATACACTATGCTGGATGTTTCCTATTCGTGTGCAAAGAAAGTAGTTTTATGTGGTGAAAGATGCTATATTTTTGTAAACTCAATTGTGGTTATATTTCTCATTTAACAAAAACAAAAACAAAAAAAATTCTTAGAGATCGTACAGGACTCCACACTACCTGTACTTGTATATCCATTTACAGTATTTTGGGGCTCATTATCAATCTTGCACAAAAGAGGTCTACCTCCACCTCCCAGAGTGAGCATTTTTGCACCACTACTGCTGCCTGCATGAACTAACTCATTCAATTTTAGACTTTGCCTCCTGAGTGGATAGGGGTAATGGGGTCAAAGTACCCTACTTGAGACACACATCATGTTCCAAATGGAATTTGAACAACTCTATATGGTAAGAGAATCTGCATTCATTTCCACTTGACATGTATTGTATGCATGAGAAAAAGACATGGCACCTTTCAACCCATAAAAAGCAGTGAAAATCTTA
>JZLH01S0117918.1:0-10069 GCA_001188425.1 Eucidaris tribuloides | reverse complement strand
ACTGAATACACGATCAGCCAGTGCGCTGCTGCGTGCATCGAACTGGTTTCGGAACACATCAACACACCCACGCGAAACGGAGCTAGCGAACAGGGTGACGGCCGTGAGTTTTGTTCTCATCAGGCCGGTCGATGGCCACGATTCAGTCCCTTTAATCTCAGTAATACAGTAGTTAAAACGCTGTGTTCATTGTTCAGTCATAAGCTTTTGATAAAAACAAATGTCTTTGCATGACAATGTACATTCAGTATATATTACATTGATTACAATAAAGAAGTTCAACACTTCACAGTTGGTGTTTCAGCCATAAGTTTCAGCTCAGAATAAAGCTTTGTTGTGGATCAGCTCGTATTGAACCTAAAACTCTGTTCCTTGACACAAGATGGAGGTCACGATCCTGGCTGACACCCATTTGTTGACCTGCATTAAAAAGAAAAGACAGAAACGGAAAAGAATTTCACATTACCTTCTAATTCATTCAGCAGCATTTACAAAGAAAGACATTCAAAGACATAAAACAGGACTGTACGGGACCGATAAGGACTACAATACATTCACCTTAGTTATGAATGTCCAAGTGTACGTCCCTGGAGTCTAGAACTAATTACGAAGAGTCCCCAACCATCATGCAGATGATAAAACAATAGCTGTTCTTTGTCACTTTCCTTTATAATGTACTGTAAACATGGAATATTTCGCGGTTATTGTGCAAAAATAAAAACATGCAATCATTTTTTTGGGTAAATCTAATCAATTGATTTTTGCACTCTTTCAGTGACTTTTCTATTTGTACAGTGTGAGCATGCATGGCTGGCTGCAGAGGGTTGTGCCACTTGTGGTTGCTTGCTCAGTATTTCGATTCTCTGCAAAATTAAAAACATGCAAAATGTCACCAAACTATGTGAGCGCAAAAATTAATCATGCAAAAATTTCCACTTTTACAGTATAGGATATATATCCTGTGTACGTACTGGTTCAGTATGGTTACACGATTTTGCTTCAAAACGGGGATTTGCGAGAGTTTATTTTCATGATTATGATACAATTTTTTTGTGGTTTCATAGCAATTAGCAAAATTTTGTAAAAATTCAAACCACTTCGAAATACTTTGCATACACACATACAGTACATAAGTGATACTTTAATTCGATAAGGGAGGGGGAATTTACAGGGGTCCTTATTTCTCCTAACACCCTTAGTATGGGACAATATTTCATTTTTAACAAGATAATACTTTCCCACAAAGTCATTTTATATACTTATTTATATTTCACTTCTTTCTGTATCAATGTACAAGTATTTAATTATTTCTTTTTAATTTTTTAACTTTGGGGTGGGGGAGACCTATCAGCAATGTTGTGTATTAATTTTATTGATATGGAACAGCAACACATTTTGCATTATGGCTTTTATGTATATGTAATAAGTTTTATTATCTATAATCGTGCATACTTCATATAGTGCATGAATGCATGCAAGCTAGGATCTTGTATCCATGCATTGCATAAAGTACATGCGAACAAGCAATGATTTCTCACCTGTGAGTATATTGTACGTAGGCTGTGGTTGCTTATCTCTAGGTGCTCCTATCACCCCTCTGTAAGCCAAAGTTTGTTGCTGGACTACTCCGTATGACTCCAGTCAGTCTGCGTTTGTGGCCCTGCCTACTCAGCACATCTTGCACATTTCGGTGCCTACCACGTTGTGTTCCAATTTCGTGATTGACTTTGATTAGTGCGAGTTTATTCGGCTGTCAATGAACAAGATATAAAAGAAAGAGTGTATCTATGTATCATTCTTCCACTATTAATTAATTTATGAACTTCGTCATATCACTTTCAACAATGATCCATTTATTTAAGTGTAAACTGAACAGGTAAACAGCTGCATGCCCAAAATATTCAGGACTCTTGGAGACTGATTTGCTGCGCAAGTGCTGGATATTACTTAGAGGGGCCACTAACTGATCAAGTAGAAAAAAGTTTTAATATTTGGACTTTAACCACTGACAATGTGGCTACATTTGTCTGTACCACCCCACCACCCCACTTCACTTCAGAAGTTTTTGCTGCCGCCAAAATATAGTTTTTGCTTGCGGCCCCCTTTCTGCGTTAAAAACTCAAAACTTAATGAAGAAAAAAAAAAATAGGAATGCTCTTTCACAAATTTTTTGAAGGGGAAAACCTTACTAGGAAATGATACAAATAAATAATAATAATAATTCAAATAATATCACGTTCTTGCTACAGCGCATAACACGTAGCTATCGCACGTCCCTATGCGCGTGTGTTTATTACCCATGGTTCATGCAGGTACATTTAGCTAAGCAGTGTTACGCGCTTGAAGCTATAATATGACTACCGACCAGGACCATTTTATACACCTGGTGAGAGAGCAGCAAAGCCAGATGGAAAAATGTCTTGCTGCAAGGACATTGAATGCTGGCGGGCGTCTGATCGAACTCGGAGACATCTTAGATTATCAGGCCATGTGCCTTACCAATCGCGCACAAGCACCCTCTGCTGCTATAGTCTTTACCTTATTCTTTTGTTCTTTTTGCTTAAAAACTGTATCAGATTCCTACCCCACCCTAGTCTCACACCATGTCAGGCATATTACGATTACAGCGGAACCCGTTTAAGCGAGGTTTCGGGGACCGCCGATTTTACTCGTTTATATCCGGTATACTCGTTGTAAACGTACAATAATGTATCACAACAAAATATAGCATGTATGGCGACTAGGCATTAAACCATCTGTTTACTTGCTTTTCTTACTGTTCGCCACCAAACTATGACAGAAGTGATTATTTTTCATTGTATATACTCATCCAACATTTAATAAAGAAACTAGATCTCGGAAATAAAGCAGCAAACCTCCACGTCGTCAACTTGCCGTTGACTTACTGTTACGGGAAGGCAGGTTTTGTGTGGGACAGCGTGGAATGTTACAGTTACTGCTTGCAGTAGTTGGTGAATGCAACTCCACATTACCACACACACACACAGCATAGTCAGGACTTAATGTATTGGGTTCTAGGACAACTAACCCCTGCTGCCGACACTACCCCCCGCGACAAAACTACCACCCGCGACAATTTCCCCCGGAGGACAATTCCCCCTAGGACAATCCCCCCTAGGACAACTACCCCAGAGACAATACCCCGTGAGGAAAATTCCCCCCTGGGACAATTCCCCCTAGGACAACTACCCCCAGCGGACAACTTAGCCCGGGAGGACAATTCCCCCCTAGGACAATTCCCCCTAAGGACAAACTACCCCCCCAGGACAACTTACCCCGGATGGACAATTCCCCCCTAGCGACAATTCCCCCCTAGCGACAACTAGCCCCCCAGGACAACTACCCCCCGCGACAACTACCCCCCTAGCGACAACTACCCCCAGCGACAATTCCCCCAGGACAACTACCCCGGACAACTACCCCCAGGATAACTACCCCCGCGACAACTACCCCCTAGGACAACTACCCCCGGACAACTACCCCCTAGGACAACTACCCTGGACAACTACCCCAGGCAATTCCCCCTAGGGACAACTACCCCCGCCGACAATTTCCCCCCAGAGACAACTACCCCCCGCGACAACTTACCCCCAGGATTAACTACCCCCCGACACAACTACCCCCGGAAACTACCCCTAGGACAACTACCCCCAGGACAATATCCCCCCAGGACAACTACCCCTAGGACCAACTACCCCTAGGACAACTACCCCCCAGCGAACAATTTCCCCTAGGACAATTCACCCCCATGACCAATTTCCCCTAGGACAAACTACCCCCCGGACAACTACCCCCTCCCAGGACAACTACCCCCAGCGACAATTCCCCAGGACAACTTACCCCCCGGACAATTCCCCCCAGGACAACTACCCCCAGGATAAACTTACCCCCCCCTAGCGACAATTCCCCCTAGGACAATTTCCCCCTAGCGACAACTACCCCGGACAACTACCCCCTAGGACAACTACCCCGGACAACTACCCCCCGGACAACACCGCCAGAAACAAATCCCCCTAGGGGCAATTCCCATCCGGACAATTCCCCCAGAGCGACAATTCCCCCCAGGGCAATTCCCTCAGCGCGAATTCCCTTTGGGTATAAGACGAATTATTATATCCTAACTATCAGTAGATTGGAGGGAGGATGTGTTCACCCAGGTAGTAAGTTTTTCATGAAATTGCCCTATTGGCTCTGTATTAAGAGCTATACAGGCCTATAGGGCTTTATGTGTTATTTTCCTTATAAGCTATTACCCTCATTTTAAAGTGTCGGTGTACCTTACGTTTCAATAACAGCATTTATACTAACAATAATTAATAGAGTGTTACTTGTAAATTGTTTCTCTAGCATGTAGGAGTGTTTACAACGCAAGGACAGCTGTCTGGAGTAAAATCTTTGGGTGGGCTAAAAATGTTTTTAAAAAACCCCTAAATTTCATAAATTACATTTGCAAGCCCCCCTGAATTTTCTGACTTTTGGAAAATATTGAGGATCGATGCCGCATCCCTTCTGCCACCCGGCACCGCCCTACTCACCTTCCGTATGGCCCCATCTCTGTATCTAACATTACATGGAGGCACTACGGAGAATGCAGGGTGTTTGTTGCTCAAAAAACCAAAAATTCCCCTGCCCTTGGCTAACCCCCCTTTTTTACGTAAATTAACCTTTTTTATATGGAAACACAGTCTCCATTTTAACGTCGAACACGATTTAATTTAGGAAAAAATCCCCCCCCCCCCTGACCTGAGTGCAGGATTGACCTTAGGAAAAAATGGAGATCTGGAATTTGTTATTCGCAAATTTTCACCCCTACCCCCCGCCCCCCATACCACACCCCTTGAACATTTTTTTCGGCGGCTGAGGCTGGATTTGGAATCATTTTTTCCCGTCACTACTGACTACTACCCCTGCTTCCTGCCTGTATGGCCCCCACCCCAGATCTAACATGCCCTTGGAGGCTACGCTGAACGCCGGGGGCGGGCGTCTGTTTGCTTGTCTAACACCTCCCCTTTTGCTACCTCCCTTTTTACGTGAAATAAACCTCCCTATATGGAAAACAGTCCCATTTATATTTTTCTAACCGTAGAAAAACACGATATTAATTAGAATTTTTTTCTCACCCCCCCCCCTCTGCTGAGCGGCTGGTGTTGACCAGAAAAATTGTGGATTTGGGAATATGGAATTGCATCCATTTTAGATCCCTAACCCTCCCCAACCGCACCGCACCGCCACCCCCACCCCCCACCCCATGATCGACTTTTCGGCGGCTTGGGCTGGCCCGGAAAAAAATGGGTCTGGGATTTAGAAATGAAATTTTTTTCATCACTACTCCCCTGCCTCCTGATGTATGCCCCACCTCTGATCTAACAAGCCCCTGGAGGCATACGCAAACGCCGGGAGGGGTGGAGGTGTTTGGTGCTACCCCCCCTTTTACCGGCTAGACAAACATTTCGTTATACTAGAAAACACTCACATTTTCCTCGTACATGTTATATCATGTTTCCCACAACCCCCCCCCCCCCCCTGCCGAGCAACTGGGCTGAACGCGGACAAATTGTTAGACCTAGAATTTGGGAAATTACAAATTTTACACCCCTACAAGACCCTCCCCCCGCCAATCCAAAAACTTTTCGGCCGTTTGCGCCCACCAAATAAACAAAAATAGGATCGTAGGATTTGGTGGTGCCCAAACGGCGGGGGAGGGGAACGAGCAGAAATCGCTCTTTCTCCACATGCGGGGAATTACCTATTCGTTTGCCTGCCAAAAATTGTTTAAAGTGACCCAAACAGAAAGCAAACACCATCCGATAAGTAGGGGTGGGCAGCGGGGCCAATAAAATTAATTTGTTGCCTGCCCCCAAAAACATCCTAGCCAAACATGCAAGCAACATGACATCCAACACGTCCACATTAAAACCAAAAATGGTAACAGGATTTAGTCAAGACCAAAAATCGGTATGGGTGATTTGATATAGTGTCCCTGTCTGTCATTTTTGAGAAGCGTTCCCCCCTCGCCCCCCCCCCTCCGTGGATATTCCTTTCAGGAGGGTGTGGGAGTGCCATAGGAGGCCGTCCCCTCCCCGCATATTTTCAAAAATACAGGAAATCGGGGGATTCTGCTCTTGTAATTCATGAAATTCAGGGGTGTTTTTACTTCTTTTTTACCCACTCCGTAAAGATGTTACCCAGCACTGCCCTTGTGCCCCTGTAAACACTGCTACATAATAGATAACAATTTACCTATATTAATTATGTAGTATAAATGCTGTTATTGAAAGGGGTCCACACGCAATTAAAATGAGGGTAATATTCTTATACGACAAATATACAGAAAGCCCTATATACTCTTAATACAGAACTATAGCTGCAATTTCTGGTGAAAAATTTACTGCCTGGGTGAACATTCTCTGATCTTACTGATACCTTTAGGATAATAGAGTCTCATTCCAATGAAATTTCCCGGAGAGTTCCAAGTCGTCTGATCGAAGAAAAAACGGTATTTTTTCGCATCCTCAGCCATACACTCACTAGCCTCTTACTATCAATACTGGATATACCCATCGTTAGCGCCAATAGTTGACAATCAGTTTGAAATTGTATTATTTCAAACCGGATAATTGAGATGTCGCGGTATTCATAGCCCGTGTCTACGCGTATTCGAGCGCGCTTGAACTTTATATCACAATAAGTTAATTAATCTTCATTTTAGTGAAAATGTTCCAGTGAATTTCTAATCACCGTCAATAACAATTACGTCGTATTGTAGAGCGTCAATGAGTATTAACCTCTGAAAGTTCATCGATAAATCTTTAGCTTCTGATATGCGGAGAGGGGAATAAACATAAATTAAGCCTTACTCTCAATGAGTTTGTTACTGCTCAACTTCTGGGCCCAAAGTCGCTGAGATAATAGATGTTAACACAACTTCGTTGATCCTTAAACCTTATTGTCTCTAACTGGGGCCAGTTGGGTTAACAGCATTTGGGATAATAAATACACTACAACAAAACAAAGTGAGTAGACCTAACCCCCTTTTTCAAACAACCCATAATTTGTAACGAAAATGAATTTCCCAGCAAAATAAGCATGTCATAACCTTGCTAAACCGGTTAAAACCTGCCGCGTTCGTAAGTTATTATGCAAACTTGCTGACATATGGTTAAATACATAGCACCTGTGTGAATAGATTATAATTTGTGATCAAATTCCAGTCCTGATAGTCTTAAATGAGATTTAATAGGCGTTTAGAATGCGAGTGAGCTATGTGTACAATTATTGATGTGTCAATAATACTGCATTTCTTCTTTTTGTCCTGATAAATTGTCACTAGGTGTACGTAACAATTGTCACTAAAACTAATAACACCACCAATAATTGTAATTACAAATCTTCGATATATATTTTTAAACTTGAAATATTATCTACTATATTTTCTTTGAACATTTACAAATGTATGTAATGAATAACATTGAGAATGCACCAACTATAACTACACAAAGGGACTAACACATAAGCATAGTCTTAAATACGATTAGTCCCAGTCCAAAACACCACTCCACACTGCAACCAAAAACAAACATTAAACCACATATCAAAAAACAATCAAACTCAAATAATGAACAACCCATTCAGTATAAGTTCGTGTATACAAGCATGTGTTATAATAAACATAGACCGATCTTGTTAGGATCCTGTGAATAAGAATATAACTAGCGTATCCGATGTATTTCTATCTATTATTTCTTTCTACAGATATATGCAATTAAAGTGCGTAATTGTTTTACAATTTCAAAAATTGTGAATGCAAATTATGAATGGCGGAATTTTATATAGTTTGACTCACTTATTGAAGGTATAATTGGCGCAACAAAAAAACATGCAAGTAATAAACGAGTAGATATTAGAAGAACAGTATAGAAGAAATGATTCCTAATTCTATACGAACATATATGAGTTACTACAACTCAGAACTATCGCGCTAATCATCTCACCAGAAACAGAGAAAATCTGTCAAATCCCTAGTGCGTCACAAATTCCAGCCCAAGAATTGACCCTTGTGACCCTTTAAAATGAACGTTTTTGGGTTATAAGTGTGATGGATTGACTAACCAAAGTTACATCCTAATAGATTTGATCTAATTATGGTTTAACTGGGAACAGTCTATTACAACGACATAATCGCAGTAACCTAAGAGAATTGGCGCTGATTAAGAATTTCTTTATGCCAGTAAAAGGAATGACGGTTACGTTATTCGACTGGTTAGGGAGATCACAGGGTCTGGGCAGACTGTCTAATAGACGTATGCGCCAAAGTTGCTAATGGATTATGTAAATGGCAAGTCGTGTTGCATGGCTTGACGGACGGGATCAAGCACATTTTTAGCTACCATAATGATATAGATCAAGAGTGGTGTTGTTCAAGGTATATACTCCCTG
Source organism: Eucidaris tribuloides (assembly GCA_001188425.1). Lineage (NCBI taxonomy): Eukaryota > Metazoa > Echinodermata > Echinoidea > Cidaroida > Cidaridae > Eucidaris > Eucidaris tribuloides. The sequence goes on along the minus strand of JZLH01S0117918.1, from coordinate 1,612 downwards.
AACAAATTGATTATATTGCCAACAGAAAATTTGTTTGGGTGGAAATAAAAATGTCAATGGGTGTGTTGTAAGACAAGGGTATGAATAACGGTTAAACTTTTACACTGGCTTATGTAATGAGTACCAAGTGGTTCCAATCTTTGTGTTAGTAGAATTTATAGTCTTATTTCAGACGCAGTCTAAATCCGAGATGAAGTCTTTGAAAACATACTATAAGTGTCCGCATCAGAGTTCGGTCCAATCCATTGGTACCACCTGCCGAATATTGCATCATGATCACTTGTCCTTTTTCTTGCTGCAGTGAAATTTGAGGATATGGAGAGGTTGCGTACACATGGCTTTGATATTCGAGAGCCACAAGATGAGTTTTGTAGTAAAGGCTTGTACATATGAGCATATAAGGTAGATTAATTGTTATACAACATAACAAGAATTTCATTCGGGTAAATAATACTTTAATTTATGCATGACACCAATATTTCGAGAGATGGAGTTAGTATAATAACATGATTGGACCAAATATGTCCTATAAATTTTGTATTGGTTTTTCTTTCCAGGATAGCTAAATATCAATTTTTATTTGAAAGCGTATGGCAATAGTTTGCATTCCGAGCGATGGCTTAAAATAGTAATAATAAAGTTAGTTGTAAGTAAAAAAAAATTAGCTGATAAACATGTTGCTTTTGAACCAATTGGCAACAATTTAGGTAATTCAGCCGTCCAAGTATTACAAGGTATTGAAAATTTGGGATTAGACAGGAAAACAGTATGTCATCTCCAAATAACAGGTTTTGCTATTGAACTTATCATTAGAAACATTGCTAATATCATTTATATATCATTAAAATAATAACACATGAACCCAATATGATCCCTGTCGGGAACACCACATTGATACAGACAATGTTTCAGACGTGAATAATTTTCATAACACGTGAATTGCTTTTCGATTTGTATTAGCATAACTAGAAACCAGTCGTATGGAAACTCACCGGATACCATAATGCTGTAATTTGGATAGAGTTTATTGTATGATCCAGAGTTATCGAATGCCTTACTGAGATTCATGAACACGCCTAATGACGTGTAGAGAAAGGGGTAAAACGCAGGACGTGTTCATGTATTCGCCAAGCCGCAGTCGATGCTCTGTCATGAATATTTAGCTATTGCCTAAAAATCAGGTGGAGTGCAATTGTCTGAACACCCGATCTGCTCGCGGATCGTTAAACAGTTCGAGTTATTATGTGAAGAAATCGTATATTCTGTATATCCAATACGTTCAAGAAGTATTGAAAAACTGTAGATTAATAATCATATTTGGTCTCTAATTGACTAAATGCATGATAGCGGGTCATCTTTTTTTATACATTGAATAACTTTGCAGTTTTTAAGCGGAGATGGAATAATGACCCACTTTTATCGAGAAGATTGAAAATTATGGACTAATGGCTTTGAGAAGAGAGTGAATCATTTGTTTAATAAATATGCTAATAATCTCGTCATGGCTCGGTTAGAGCTACCTTGATTTCAGCGGATTTAACAAATGTATACGTACTTCAACAGTATTGTGGGGGGTTAAAAGTATAACTGTGACGGTGGGATTACATGGATA
>JZLH01S0117902.1:0-16671 GCA_001188425.1 Eucidaris tribuloides | reverse complement strand
CTGGAAGAATCCGACATAACTTTATTTTTTTCTTCTTTTTTTTCATTTAAGTTTTCCTGCCTCAGAGATTCTAGCCCAAGATAAGGTTTGATACATGGTACATAGAATGTTTGCAAAATGATTTAGCCTATACTTTGATGAACTCATTTTTCGGAGGATTCGGCGTAAAGATAGATTTTGCATGCTTCTGGGAACCGGGGTTCTAGGAGTGTGGCAACATCCCTAAAAAAATTAATTTAAGTGAGTGCTGGAACCTTTTACGTAGACGAGCTGTATACACCTCCTAGAATGGCGCACCATCTTCACGTATCATTGCTTGTCCCATTAACGTTGATTTACTCCTAACAACGCGATTTTGGAACCCAATGACCCCCCCCCTTTTTTTGGGGGGGGGGCTTGTGACATCGATTTGCATCAAACCCTTCAGCATCCTCATCTTTATGTAGGGGGTGATATGCTGTGCGTAGGAAATTATAACTGGATGTTCCATTAACTCCATGAGAGCTACAAATAATCGGTCTCAGATCCCTAAAACTCACCCACTCCCTCCATCCACTCTTGCCGTCGGGCATTGATGATAGCTCTCCAAAGACGTGTCTAGCATGTTATTCCCCATTTCAATGGATCCGCAAAATGTAGCAATGCTTGAATCCACCCATGAATTTAATTACAGACACATGTCTTTGCATTCAGAAATCTTTATCCTCTGATATTACACCAACCCAGTGTTTACAATAATTTTATCCAAACTTGTTTAGAATGATTACCAACGGACTTAGAGATGATCTTAAACTGGTAGAAAAGCGGAGGATTAGCATGCACCTTATAACGTAGATATACTCGTCTATAATGTCTCATCTATACTGCCCCGCCCCCCCCCCGACAAAAGGGCATAACTAACATTTTTTTCACAATTGATTTTTATAGTGTAGGGGACTCAGTACATCATGATAAACATGCAGAACAAAAAAATGTTAATTAGAAGTGTCACTTTGTTAATCCGCTTGTTGAAAGGACATGGATAGGCTTTATGTGTTGAACAAAATACATTTTGCTCAATAATCTCCCAAAACACCAAAATGTCAAGTTATGCCCTTTTGTCCGGGGGGGGGGCAGTATTAGCTCTCCCCTCTGACTCTCTCAATCTCTCTCCTGGTTTGTTGCCACTCTGAATTTTGTTGGTCTGTGTGTATTGATAGCAGAGAAGGAAGGTTACGTTACACCGAGTATTACAGTTTACGCGACATTCAACTTCTCTGCAACACGTTTCAGTGGCGTAGCCAACAAGGGAAGGTGGTGCTATTACGCTTCCTCCCTAAATTACTTTTCTTAACCCAATTAGGGTTGATGTACTCCGACACGCCATGCACAATTTAAAGGGAGAAGCAAGGGGTTAATCTTGGTTTGGGCATGAGGAGGTGCATATCTTTGGGAGGTGAAACTAAAGTTTTAAAAAAGTCCAAACTGTGAAAGCAGGACATGACGTTTGCCAGGGGCGGAACTTCTTTGTGTCACCACCCTCCATCACGGCGCGGTCTCAGAGCAAAAATTTTAGGGGGGCTTACAGGGGCGGCTTGACGGAAACATGCTAGGGGAGCGAAGGCGACGAAGCGGGGGGGAAGTGTCGTGGGAGGGGGGATACCCCATTCCACGTTTAACTTTTTCGAAAAACGCCATAGTTAAAGACGTGATTCTGGGCATGCGCAATAAAATTTTAAAGGTATATTTATGCAGATATTAGGGATTAATTTCACAAATACAAGGAAGTATGTGGAAAATTTGTAATGGGACAGTTGATACTTTGCGAGGGACGAAAACTCCGGAACGGGGGGGGGGAGGCTTTGTGGAAGGGGCAATACCCTCATCACACGGCAGTAACTTGTGAAAAATAGGCGATATAAAGATGTTTTTTTCTAGCAGGGTAAAAACAAACTTGGCAATGGTATATTTATCAAGATTGGGATTAGGAAGTTTCATTACTTGCGAGGCGAGCAACGCGACGCCGAGCGGCGGGAGGGTCGTGGCCTGCCTTCGCGGTTGGTTTGATTGTTCGCGCACAGATGCATCAACATTCGATCGTTTAGTTTCAGATAAGATAATGTAAATCTGTATGGTCTAGGTTGACATAGGCCATACGGGACTGCTTCATTTATTTTCTGAGGGGGGGGGGGTGCATCAAGATTTTTTGCGGTAGGAACTTTTTGAAATAGCATAGAAAAGACACGCGTATAGACTCTCTGTGTTTGTGACCGAATTTGTATGTACTGCCAAGCAATTGATGGTTGGGGTTTTAAGAAGGGGTATTAGTGTTTATGAGTTTGGAAGGTTCCCTCTCGCCAGCTGTTAGTCAGAAAAGTATATTCATGAGTAAAGATATTGTGTTGAGCATGCGTAGGTAATTTGATACCTGATGTTCCTTTATGTGACAGAGTGGAGATGAATCGAACTTCCGGTACAACTTCGGTACGGGCGACGGGGAAAATAAGGAGGTTGATATTGATTATTGAATAGTCCTAAACCTGAACACGTAATTTCGGAGGATAAATTCTGGGAGCGGCGGTATTGATTTCCCCTCCCAGGGTGAGAAAAATTTGGATTGTTACCTTGAAAAAGTACAGTATTTGCCCTTTTTAGTTACATAGATGAATTTATTTCATGACTCTTAATCACAATGATTCTAAAAGAAAATGAGGTGATGGCATGAACGAGATTTTGATGCTTATAGCAGAACGTGGATGGCGTAAAGATTGGGAGGTTCGATGAGACCCCTCTCGTTATAGAACGCTCTGATCCCATTAAAAATGTGCTTTTAAAGATCATATAACGTTAGTAGGTAAAGTATCAGGAGTTGATAATTGCTTTTACGATGTGTAAAATGTCCAGATAGAACATGGGGCAGGGTCTAGAAGGGACGGTTTTCTCCATCGAGGGTCAGAAAATTGTTGTGAGAGATTATTATCACTTCTCACATCCACGGTTTTTTGCCAGGATACTAATGACAGTTATGAATTAACTGTATCGCGCTACAAATAGATTAGTTTAGAGTGGCTATTATATTAAATAAAATGTTATAACTATGCATAAAATACACCAATACTTATGTCAAATCTGCGGGCAATGCGTATATTTTATCAATAGATTAGGGATTGGGAAGTCATTACCTTGCGAGGGGCAACGCGGAGCGAAGCGGGAAGGGTGTTGGGAGAGGGGTATACCCCTCCACGGCAGGATACTTTGAAGTACCATAGAAAATTACGTGATTCTGCGACATGCGTTAAATACATATTTTTTATAAACGGGTATATTTTATAAAGATTGTGGAATTGTCAAAATTTTCGACCTAAGATAACATTGGAAGTAATGTGTCAAAATATTTTGTCAAAATAAATTGTTACAAGCTATGTCCTTGAATATCCTTGTAGGATCAAATCGTGTGGTAAGCAATACTTTCCGTGAACTGTGATGTCAATCTTTGTCAAATCTGTTTGGGTAAAGATATACTGGTAGATACTATAGTCAATCGCGTATGAGCGGAGAGAGATACTCCTACCACGCGTAGGAACTTTTTCTGAAAATACGCATAGAAAAGATGGGTGTTTCCTAAAAGTCATACTGAAATCGTTTTGATTCGAATCTATGTCAAATCTTATTGTCGAATCCCATAATATCTGTGTTTCAAGTAGCACACATGTCCGATATATGTCAAGTATGTCAAATATTAGTCAAATCTATATCAAATCTATGTCAAATACTACAATGTTATAAGCTGCTTTATTGCATGAAGCATTATTAGGCATTGTTGCAGGTTTTGCGAAAACATGTACAGGAATATACATGAAAAATTGCTAATTGGTACTCGATACTGCTAGAGGCGAACATAATTCGACCGAGCGTGGGGAGGGATGTTGTGAAACTCTATGTCAAATACTATGTCAAATATATATGAAGGATCTTCGTCAATCTAGAGGTGGTCGGACATACTAGTATAATTCTCTTCTGCCCGATATTGTTGACTATATATCTAATAGTGATATCATCAGTAGTGTCTAAGTCTATCCCAAAAAAAGTATACTGTGCGAACCTATGTCAAACAGTTTCTAATGGCCTCATAAGTAGTATGTATCCTCCAATATACTATTCAATGGTATATTTATCAAGTGATCTTAGGTTGACTATGTGTAAATATCTTACGCAAATGTATTATCATACTTGTGTAGAGTAGTCGATATTGTCAAAATGCAACCGTGTATGGGGTGCAAATCGTAGTGAGATTCGCTTGTTTAGTACTAAAACTTCTATGCTCTCCGAGAGGTGCGACTATATACGCAACATCGGGTGGGTTCGAACAAGCGTGCATAGTCAAAGGGGCATGGTCAAATGTGCATAACGATCTTCCATTCTGCGTATGATCAAACCTATGTAGTACTGTGTTTTAATCTATGTCAAATCTATGTTGGTTAGAAATATATAACTTTTGACGCAAGTATATATGTCAGTTTCTAGTGATGCAATAGGATTATGGTCAACAATACTTATGCAAATCGGTAGATGTACTCAAAAGTATAACGATTATCTCGCCAGACGATTCTATGTCAGAAATAATAGATCGTGCAAATAAGTATGTCAAATCTGATGCTGATAAAATACTTTGTACTAAATCTCTGATAGATCGTCGAAATTCTTTGTATACCAAATACTTATCCTGTATGTCAAATCGTATGGTTCAAGATGAACACTCTGCTCATTTTAAGGTTCTTTTCATAAGAGATGGGTGAAAGTAGTATGGTGTCTAATCGTCTTGTTCAAATCTTATAGAAATAGCAAATCTGTGTCACACTACGTACACACAAAATCTCACTCGCTCCCTTCTATGTCAAATCCCACGCACTTGCTCCATCGTGCAGAAAAGTTTTGAAAATTACCGATAGAAAAGACGTGATTCTAAGGCATCGTAAATACTATATTTTGAAGGTTTTGTAAAGATTATTACATGATTGTAAGTCAGATCTTCAAAGAGATGTTTAGGCCTACAGGAAAGTATGTGGAAAACTGTAGGTGAGTAGTGATACTTGTAATGGAGCCGGAAGGACCTTTCAAATCTAGTTCAATCTATCAATCTATGACAGAGGATCGGCTCATTGTGAAACCAGTGTGATCGAATGTGTAGTCTCGCGCGGCGATGAGATGCCAAAGTGCTTTGTAGTCACCCATCTCCATGTCAGTACTATGTTAGAAATACTTTATGTCATTCAATATACTACTCATGTACACAGTCATAAAGTACAGTGTGTACAATCTGATTGTGATCAGGCAATAGCTAATGATAAGATCTTATTCAATAATTCTCTGTGATGTCATATATTTAGATATAAACGCATGTCTGGAGGTTCAAGAATAAGTATATGTCTCGGATATCTCGTTGATGTACAAACAATCATAATTCTCCGATAAATCTATATGCAAGTGTTATGTTATAAAAATTTTTTTTTATAACAAATCATATCAGCTCTATAGTCATAATGTCAAGAGTTGGGGTGATGACGTTAAGATTAAGATGTGTGGAAATGCGTATGGTAAACAAAACGTAGAGAGTAAACTTTATCTAATTATACAACGTGTGAGGCTCTCAAGACTATGTGTTCTATATATGACATATAGCTCACCAAGTGATATGATAACATAAAACTACTCTATTGTTCATATAAACACAACGTATGGTTCTCTAATCGTAGTGATAAATTTCTTGTTTGCATCTGATTATTGATCTGTAAAATGCGTAATTGTCAATACGCAAGTATAACAATATACCTAGCGTCAAATGTATTTGATTAATCTTGCAAAATCATATGATGATCACAAAGTATCTAGTGTGTTGTATAGCGATATAGCCAGTGAATAACAAAATTGGTATGATTCAGAGTCGTCCTGTCAAGAGTTTGTCAGAAGTTGAATGTCGTGCAAAATTTTATTTGATAAATAACTTTATGTAATAAAAGATTCGACTGTCAAGTTCTTTATCATCTAGTATCTATGTCCATCTAGTTCAATCTTATGTTCAATATAGTATATGTCAAATACATATTCATTAAAGTCTAGTTAACTTCTTTCTATTCATATTTAATCTTTGCTCATCACTTTTTTTTATTATGAATATTGTATCATCAATGTTAGTCACAACATCTTTTGGATATGCTCAGTATTATCTTATCTTTCTTATAATTCGTTATGTCAAAGTCCATGGTCGGAATCTTATCGTCAATCTATATCAATAATATGTCATCTATGAACTAGGCAGAATTATGACAAATCGGGTATATCGAACCTATGTAACTGGCTATATGCAAATCGAGTGACTATTACAATGTTAACAATACCTCTTCGAAGGACGCCCTTATCCCCACCATGTCACACTCTTATGTTCACAGTCTAGTATGTCACCAGAGCCGCTCTGTCTCGTTCCATAACCATTAACTTATATGACAGATACGGCCTCTATTCTGGAGTACTAGAATAGGTATGTTCTCAGCGTATGGTCATAATAGAGTTATTTATTCATAATTCATAAAGTAACTGGAAATATTACTCATATATACTCAATTGTTTATTTTGTGAAATGTATGTCTATTTCGTTTGTTCATAAATGTTATTTTATTGTTATAAATTCGTAGTTGCTCTCAATTACCAATTACGAATTTATTAACGAAAGATACTTTGTTATCATCATAGTGTAATTGATATGTCATAATGTTCTTATCTTATGTTACAAACCATCTGTAGCATTAATGTAACAAATTCAAATATATTGAATACCTTTATGTCAAATCTAGTCAATACGTACTCGGATCAAAAGGTTAAGGTATATAGCTACAAATTATTAAATTAGGATAGATAGGTTTCAAAATCTCAATAGATCAAGACGATCGAATTATACGTTAAACTAATATGTACACAATACCTTATGTCTAATATCTGGCTGTGTACAAATCTATGTCAAACTATGATCAAATCTATGTCAATCATGTAAATAATCATGTCGGTCAAATCTATGGTCTAATACATGACTTCTTCAAATACCTTGTTCGTTCATATTACTTGGACTTGTCCATAATCTCTAAGTGTCATATCTCACATGTATCTAGTATGTCAAGACTCGTATACTACTTATTTCATTTCTACAATATACTTCCATAGTCAATGTTATTGTCCATATATATATGCTATCTTCTCATTCTCCTATTTCTGTCATATCCTTTTATGCTGAAAATTGCTTATCTCGCTCATCCAAATACTATCGGTAATTTACTGTCAATCTAATCTATACATATCCTATTTATATATTATTTCTATGTCACGATCACACATTCATATCTATGTCAAAAACATGTAGGTCAGAAGTGATCATATGTTCAAATGTACGTCAAATTATATGTCTACATCTTTCTCAAATCTTAATGTTGAAGTTCTTGTCTAATGTATGTATGTTATATCTATTTATCTATGTTCAACAACTCTGTATGACTACATATACTATGTCATAATCCTTATTTGTCATAAATCTTACTGATATACTATATCTTAGTCTATCTATCCTATATACTCATGTTCATACATTATATACTATATCTGTTAAATCTATGTACATACTAATACATGCTAGTGCTACTACATATATATACTCATGTCTATCATCCTTTGATACTCATCTTGTATGTTTGATACATACTGTTATCGACAATCTCATCGTTCAATTCTCTATGTCAATATTCTCTATGTAAAATATCTATATGTTCTTAGATATTATCTATCCAATCGTCATAGCCATTATGTCTACCTATTAATATAGTGTCACTGTGCTGTATTCTAGTAATACTGTATATAATTCTACTCTTGTTCTCAAAAATAATATCTGACCTAGGTCAAATCTATGCTCAAATCTATTGTCAATTGTATATGTCAATAATACTGCATACTCGTTATTCCAAATACGTATTAGTCCAATGATTCTATGTTAGATCTTGTCAAATCTATGTCAAACCTATGTCAAATACTTTATGTGAAATTGGTCGGCGTCAATACTATGTTAAATCTATTGTCAATCTTATGTCAACTCTACGTCAAATACTATGTCAAATCTATGTCAAACTCTATGTCAAATACTATGTCAAAATCTATGTCTAAAATATGTCAATATATGTCATATCTTTGTCAAATCTTATGTGAAATCTATGCTCAAAAGACCATGTCAAATTTATGTCAGATTGTATTAGTCTTGTCTATGTCAATACCATTGTCATATTCTATGTCAAATATACATGTAGTTAGTATCATGTTCAAATGGTACGTCTAAATTTTATATGGTCTAATCTTTCTCAAATTCTTTATGTTCAAGTCTATGTCAATACTGTGACAAATCTATTGTCAATATTCAAATGTCATAATCTATGCTGTTGAATATATGTCTTATCCTATGTCACAAAATATGTTCAAATCTATGTCAAATAATACATGTAGGTCAAATCTGTATGGTCAATCTTGATTGGTGTCAGTATGCTGATGATACTGTGTTGATGTGACTAGTGAATCTGTATATCAAATCTTATGTCAAATCTATGTATAGATTGCTGGTGATAGCTGTTGCGTGTCTAATGTCAAACCTATGTCAATAATTACTATTGTGAAATTTGGTCAAATACTTATGTTAAAGTCTATGTTCAAATCTATGTCCTAACTTTACGTCAAATTATATGTCAAATCTATGTCAACTCTACGTCAATACGTATGGTCAAATCTCATGTCAAATCAATAATGTCAAAATATATTTCATATCTTTTGTCAAATCTTATGTTAAATCTATGTCAAATACCATGTCACAATGTGTGTATAGTGTGTCAGATATATAATCTTATCTATGTCATAATACTATGTTCAAATCTGTGGTTGTCGTAGTGTGAATCAGTTGTGTGTCTGATACTGAGTTGGTTGCTCAAGGTGTGTACGTTTCAAGATATAATATGTCTAATCTTTCTCAATCTTATTGTCAAGTCTATGTCAAATACTATGACAAATCTATGTCAAAATCTTTGTTCTCGTATATTAGTCTTATCTATGTCAATAATATGTCAGATAGTAATTTGTGCTATGTCAATCTTGTGTGATTGCATAGATCTCTCTTTGATTCGTTGAGATGTGATGTGTATTGATAGTTCGTATTGGGTGGCAGTCATCTATGTCAAATCTATTGTCAAAAACCTATGTCAATACTATGTTCAAATTTGCGGTCAATAATACATGTTAAATCTATGTCAAAATATGTAAATCACGTTAGTAAGTACGCTATGTCAAATCTATGTCATAATCTATGTCAATTCTTGTGTATGTCAGATCTATACTACAAATGTTATGTCATACATGTCTATTTTTTTTGTCAAATTTTATGTAAAAGCTATGTCAAATACATATGAACAAGTCTATTCAAATTGGTATGTCAAAATATATGTGCAAATCTATGTCAAATACTATGTTCAAATCTTATGTCAAGTTATACATGTCCGTCAAAGTATGTCAAATACTGTGTCAAATCTTTGTCAAGTATGTCAAATATGCTAATCTTTGTCAAATCTATGTCAATATCTTTGTCATACTATGACAAATCTAGTCAATATATGTCAAATCTTAGTCAAAGTCAAATCATGTCCAAATACATGTCAACCTAGCAACAAGTGCGTTTGTTCGAATGTTGTCGGTTGGATGTCAAATCGAAGTCAAATACTATGACAAATCTATGCAAAATCTTGTCAAATAATACATGTCGGTCAAATCGCATGTCAAATCTATATACAAATTTATGTCAAATACTGAGACAAATGTTCGTTGGTTAGTCTGAATGTCTGTTGTCCAAAACTATGTACTATGTGAAATACTACTAGTGTATGTCAATTCTATGTGAAATACTACATGAATGTCAATCATGCAAAACATGTCAAATCATGTCAAATGTATGTCAAATATATGTCTTATTCTTTGTCAATGATCTGTTGTTCATAGATATCGTTGTAGTGCAAATACTATAGTTCAAATTTATGTCATATACATATACAAGTCAGATGGATTAGCTATGTCAAATGTCTTTATGGTGTAATGATATCATTGTAGCGTCAAATCTATGTGTCATAAATGTACAGTAACATATATGTCTAATCTTATGTCAAATTCTTATGTCAATCTATGTCAAATACTTATGACAATTCTATGTCAAAATATATGTCAAATCTACGTCATATATACTTATTTGTCTAAAAATCTATGCTCAACATCTATGTCAAATGTATGTCAGATCTTATATCAAATGTATGTCAAATACATGTTATTTTGTCAAATTTATGAAAAAGCTATGTCAAATACATGACAAGTCTATTCAAAGTAGCAATATATGTTGAAACTATGTCAAATACTATGTCAAATCTATTGTCAAGTTTTACATGTCCCGTCACATTATGTCAAATACTGTGTCAATCTTTGTCCAATTGTATGTCAAATTATGTCTAATCTTTGTCAAATTTATGTCAAATTTAGTCAAAATACTATTGACATATATGTCACAATATATGTCAAATCTAGTCAGAATATATATCATCCGTCAATCTATGTCAATACTATGTCAATCTTATGTCAAAATACTATCGTCAAATTCGTATGTCAAATCGACAGTCAAATTACTCATGACAAAATGCTATGTCAAAATCTATGTACAACATACATACATGTCGGTCAAATCCATGTCAATCTATATCAAATTTCTTGTCAAAATACATGAGACAAATCTATATCAAATCTGTGTCAAATACTATGTCAAATCTATGTGTTGAAATATACATGTATGTCAAATCTATGTTGAAATACTACATGTATGTCAAATCTACTGTCAAATATCTATGTCAAATCTATGTCAACTGTATGCTCATATATTTGTCTTAGCTTGTCAAATCTTATATTGTCCAAATCTATGCAAATACTATGTCAATTTATGTCAAATACATTGTTTCTATGTCAAATACTATGTAAATCTATGTCAAATAATACATGTAGCGTCAAATCATATGTCAAATGTACGTGTCAAATATATGGTCTAATACTTTTGTCAAATCTTATGTCAAGTCTATGTTCAAATACTATGACAAACATCTATGTTAAATTCTGATGTCAAATCTAATGTCAAATATACATGTAGATCAAATCTATGTCAAATCTATGTCAACTATGTCAAATCTATTGTCAAAGTCTATGTCAAATACCTATGACAAATCTTATTCAAATCTATGTCAATCTCATTGTCAAATCTATGTCAAACTATGTCAAAACTATGTCAAAATCTACTGTCAAATAATACATGTAGGTAAATCCATGCTCTATGTATGTCAAATTTGTCAATGTATGTAAAATCTATTGTCAAATACTTATGTAAAATCTTTGTCAAATACTGTGGTCAAACTGATGTCAAATCTAAGTGAAATCTCGCCAAATCTATTCGGATACTATAACAAATCTGGCGTCAAATCTATTTCAAATCTATTGTCAAATATTATTGTTTAATCTATGTCAAAACTGTCATGTAAAATCTATGTCAAATCTTATGTTGAATTACTTTGATCCATCAATGTCAAAATCATATGTCAAAGATATGGCCAAATACTTTGTCAAATCTATGTCAAATCTATGTCCATTTTATATCAAATCTTATGCAATCTATTGTGAAATGTATATTAAATCTTTGTCAATTTATATCAAATCTATGTTCGAATTTATGTCAAATCTATATCAATCTTATGTCAATCTGTGTCAAATTCTATGTCAAAATCTATGACAAAATATATTGTCAAATTCATTCGTCAAATCTATATCAAATTCTATGTCAATAATCACATCGCTAGGCCACTTCTATGTCAAATCTCTCTTTGCCACGATACAGACATAATACGACAAGTTCAATTGATGCTAAACACACCAAAAAAAGTAACTACCCCCCTTTTCAACATACCAGAACTTTCATATACAAAACAGTTTGGCAAAATAATTTGCAGGAGTATTCTACACTCTTGACTTAACTTCATGTTTGATGAAATGTGATTGGTCTGTTGGGTCATGCATGAATGAGCCATGCATTTAAAGGTGAAAATGCCACTTTTTAAAAAGTCACGAGTCATCTCTTATGCCAAAATCATAATGGTAAATTAAGTGACATTTTTCCCTTATTTATAAAGTGTGCTCACTCAACCATTTCATGGTTACAACCATTCTATGTCATCGTTACAGATTTTGTCCGAAAAAATCGGATTTTTATAATTTTTGCAGTAAATTAATGGAGATTTACAATTTCAAAATCGAGAAAGGGTGAGACATTTTTAAATGCTGCGCTCACCGAAGCGTAAAATATCGCAAAACGTTCTGTCAGAAGGAGGTTATGAGAGGCATGCAAACGCATAGTATGATTAACATAAATAGCGATTAATCACTTCACCAGAAACAGAATTTTGTTCAAAATCCTTGCATACAAAAACCCCCAAAATGACTTGTGACTTTTGAAAAGTATATACAGATTTTGCCTTTAATTGTGCTCATCTCATGACCAGTGACTTGACGGCACCAATCACTTTCTCACTCTCACAGAGTTTAGCAATTAGTGCAGGAACATCCTTGCCAAATTATTGTGCTCAACACCGTTCTTTTTTAAAGTTATAGTATTTTGAAAAAGGGGTTAGTTACTTTTTTTGTTGTGTTTATTTGACATAAATGCGAAAGGATTGTTGTTAATTTTCTCCTTAGTAAATAAGCAAAGGACTCAGTTATTAGATACAAGGTGAATATTTCCCACTACAAAGGAAACTCCGCGCTTCTATCAAAGAGTTGAAATGTTTCCTGCTTAAGCCAAGGGTCATTTTGCCAGGTGATGACAATGATGTGACATACCAGCCATTTAAAAGTTGTGTGTGTGCATCCTCAAAATCATCGAAGCCGTAATTGCTTTGTGACTGTGAATTGTCCCTGAGTATCGGATAATGATAGTCGCAATTCGTAGACATCAAATCTGCGTCAAATACTATGTCAAATATGTGTCAAATAGGAAAATAGGAAAATAGGAAATATTACACGACGGTACTTTACAAAATCCACGTGGTTGTTTGTTGTCATTTCATGGCTCTCTTAAATGTATGCATGACGTCACAGTCTATTTCATGGCCCCGTGGACATCTTTGATGGATTAAGCCGATGTCTTTATTCTCTAAGGCCTCAGAGTAATTGAGCGGCGTTCCGTGTTTTGCCAAAGATACAGACATTATACACAAGTTCAACTGATGTATTTGACATAAATGCGAAGGGATTGTTTGATTTTTTTTTCTACCAAGTAAATAAGGAAAAAGGCCACAGTTATTAGATACAATTTGACTAACTCCCACTACAAAGAAAACTCCCCAATGCTATTATGGAGCTGAAATGTTTATTTCTCAAGCCAAGTGTCATATTGCCATCTAATGTCTGATGACAATGATGTGACGTAACAGCCGTTTAAAAGTTGCGCACGCATCCTCATAATCAATGAAGCGCTGTAATTACTTCGTGACTCTTACTTGTCCCTGAGTAGTGGTTAGGGATTGTCACAATTCGTAAACAACGACGACAGTTTTAATGTAATTGTCGTACATAATTACCAATCAATGATATGATTTGTTGGACTCTATAGATATGAGAAAACATCACAATTATTACTGCAAGGTCTCCACAATTTGCCGTCCTGCAGACTTCCCAATAACTGTTAAGGATTTTTCACCAATGTATATTACAAAATCCACGTGGTCGTTTGTTGCCATCTTCTGGTTGTCCTTCATGGTATGCATGACGTCACAGTCTATTTCATGGCTGCGTGCACATCTTTAGTACGATTAAGCCAATGTCTTTATTCGCTGCCGTTTAAAAGTTGCGTGCGCATCCTAAAAATAAATGTCGCGTTGCGCTTTGGCATAGGTCCGATAAGGCCTTGGTCACACTAGCAGTTGCGACTACCTGCGATTGAGTTACGACGAGTTAATCGCAGGTGATCGCCAGTTAGTTGCAGCTATATCGTACGATTTATCGTACGAAACCATGGAAGACTCTACTTGTGATCGCAGGTGATGCTACGATCGAAAATAGGTTTTCAAACCGGTTGTGAAAACCTGGCACGATCAATTGATCGCAAATACGGTGGCAAGCATTCGCCAGTGGATCGTGCGGGCATTCCGTGCATCACCGTACGTATGATCGTGCACTATATCGCAACTTCCAAGAGCGAATTTGATAGATACGAGAAGTTGGTAAACTGATCGGGGTATGACGACGTCAAATGGCTTAGCTCATCAGTACGATAGGTATGAATCCTGTACTTGCGATATAACCTGGATGTGATTAATGCATTTTTTTCGGTTAATATTTGTTGTTGCTGTTTAATTAAAGTGAATGTCATTCTCAGGGATCAATGTCCGGAATGATCTTCATCATTCATCTTTGTGCATCTTCGACGGAGGCCTTCTTCTACTTTCCTCCGCTACAGGCTTCGCCCTCTTCCTGAGCCTTTCCTTGGAGCATCGTTCTGGAATTTATACTGCTACATGTAATGTACGAGTACATGTGTCTCTATGAACATTAGTGGTGCATGTCAGAGGAACACTGATTTATAGCAACGTGAATAATGTAGCGTAATAATAAAATATTTTCCTTTGTTGAGGTTGTTAAAAAGGGCATTCCTTCACACCTTCTTTTCACAAACGCATAATTTTGATATCAATGCCAACACCGTAGCATCGTTTTTGAAACCGTGAATGCCACGAGTTCGTAGTACGATGAGGCAGAAGTACCTTCGCATATTCTACCATTCATCGGCAAGTGTCGCACGAATACCTGCCACTAGTCGCAGCTATTCGCGGTTTGATGTACCATTAGCGTTTAGGTATCGCTCACATTGCCCACACTTGCGCCAAGTTGATCGCACGACTGTCTGCCCGACTTGTCTCAGGTTGATCGTGGCAACTAGAGGTGCGTATTAGCGATTGGTATTCGTGGATTACCTACGACAAGGTGGCAAACAGGTTCGTACAAGTGTGACCATACAGCCACAAATTCGTGCGATGTTATTGCGACTGGCTCGGGACGGCCCTTGTCGTACGATTCATTTGATCGCAGGTCTGTCGAACTGCTAGTGCTGAGCACAAGCCTAAGCGTTTAAGAAAACATGGGAAATGTTTTTCTTATTAACATCTGTCTCTTATTCATCGAGAAGATATCGCCTGGAACAAAATTAACAAACTCCAAATTATGTGGCGGGTGGGGTGCTCTTATACTCTCGTTTAAGGGGCATGGTGAACGTCGAAAATGAGGTGTATTTTGATTGAATATTTGTGATTTTCACTATTTTGTCAGTGGACCTCACCGACTTATGGGAATTTTAATTATTTTTTTTTCCTAATGAGTAGACCCCTGTCCCACGGACTAAAGTAATTTAGAACTTCTACATGTCCATGGTAATTATACATGGTCTATTTTTTGAAGTATTTTTGCATTCCCATCAGAAAATGTTGTTCTTTCAATACAATCAAGCTCAATAGAAGCAAAAATCCCCTCAAGCTTTAAGAAGCGAAAAACATCATTGAGGCCCATCTTAAATCTAACAAAATCTTGGATTATATGATTCTCCATATAGTGGGAAAGCAGATAATTGAAAAAATCGTTCAAATTGTGATAAAAGCATGCAATTGGCATGTAGAGTCATTTTGGCGCAACTATTACGAAAAGTACGCGGCCATGCGAATATTCCAAAATGGCGGCATTTTTTTCTAATTATTCAAATAATGCGCGCCAGAACTGCAGGATTTCCATCATTTAAAAATGTCATCCCCTTGGCCAATTTTCGATGATTTTTTGTTGCCAAAATAATATGTTTCTGCATCACGTTAAATCCAATAAAGAATAATATCCAGACGCCCATATCACATTCTTTCTATCATTTACAACGGAAAAAATCATAAAATATGACTTTCAAGTAGAGAAATGTTTATTGAGTACAATTCCGCACAAAAGTGGGAAAGCCGTTATATTCAACCAATACATTCTTTTAAATGTTGTATGCCAAGTAGTAAACAGAAGCTGCTTGCTAAGAAACAACTAGAGCAGTTTGACCTAGCACAGTCGATGGGTATGCCTCTGCAAACCGTACTCCCACACAATCTGGCAGAAATCGAAAAGCCACATGTTGTACCCAATCTGATCAATAATTCTAAAGAAGTTACCATGACAACGAGACTTAATCAGACATGTAAAAAAGTCATTGTGACTCTTAACCTTTGACCTTTCAACTCCAAAATGTAGATAGTCAATTAGTTCCTCATACTACTACTTCGACAACTGAAGTTACAACAAAATCTGATAAGACTAATTTTTCAAGTTATCATGCTAGCGAGCTCAAATCAGCCATTTCGAGGCCCCGTGACCTTTGACCCTTGACGCTTTAACACCTCAAACACAATATTTTTATCGGTGACTCATAGTACACATTTGACCAAAGTTACATTGAAATCCCGTTCTTGAGTTTAATATTGTGGTAACAAGTTAAAATCAGATATATAAGGCCTTGTAACTTTTGACCTT
>JZLH01S0117857.1:12571-31379 GCA_001188425.1 Eucidaris tribuloides | reverse complement strand
GGTGACCTTTGACCTTTCAGCTCCAAAATCTAATCAGTTCATTGGTGGCTCATAGTACATACTTGGTCCTAGTTACATCAAAATCTGATCAGGGGTTCTCAAGTTATCGCGGTAACGAGTTCCGGTAACGGACGGACGGACGGACAACCCGAAAACATAATGCCTCCGGCAACTTCGTTGCGGAGGCATAAAAACACAAGACATTTTTCATCTTTAAAATATTTTTCATTTCATTATATTTGTTATATCACTGCTGGGGTGAGAAGACCTTGTATCTAAAAATGTCCATCTTCCAGATGACAAAATGAAAACAGCCGCCAAAAAAAATAAACAGCCCCACCCCCTCCAAAAAAAAACTTGTTGCTTTGACATATAAGCAAATGGGATACCTGTATGTTTATCACGTGTCCACTGCAATCTTTCAGACTGAAATCTGAAATTTATATAGCAAAATATCTTATTTCCAGCAGAAAAATTATGTAGGAAAGTAAATGGCCCAAAATTCTCCATATTGCATATAGTTGTCTACAAAGTTACTGGAGGTACACACTCATTAATTGTGCTTTGTGAGATTTGCTAACTTTTTCATATTCGATATGTCGTTTATGCATGTTAAAAAGTGCAATATTCAAAATAACCTCTGTTATATTCACAATCTAGCAATCACATTGATTTACCTGATTTTTTTACACTAGGATAAATTCAAAATTTCATTCATGTTTGTTGTAATGGTACCTTTTTCATAAGTGGGCAAAGTTACTTTAACCACACAAAAAGAAAGAAAATAGGCAATCAACAGATTGGGTATAGTAAATCCATGCCATCACTTTCGTTCCAAGTTCGTTCTGAGTTCGCCCAGAACTTAACAAGTTGTCTTAAAGTCCAGGATGTTGATATATAGAGATGATTTCCGATAACTTGACATCGCACAAGTCAAATTATCACCTATGCTGAATATTTTTGACAGTCCCAATTTGCTCTGTCTTTTGTCAAAAGGAAGTTTTTCTATTAAGTTGACTTTTCAACTTGAATTTCGCCTATCCAACATATTTTAGAGTCCCAAAGGGACCAAACATATGTTAAATCTTTTGCCTAGGTGTGGCCACAACTGTAATTCTAGATGGTCATAATGAATTGACCTTTCAATCTCTGCTTGTAAACATAACCATAAAGATGTCATAAATTTCTCATTCCCTCTCCATCTTTCTCATGTTCCCCCTACATTGGTACAATCATGATATTTTTAGCCTCCATTTCCCTACGTCTTCATCTCAACCATAAATTGTGCAAATACTGTCACTTGAATTTTGTCTAAGGCAACATGATTTGTGGGGTCCCCAGAGATTTGACTTCGGCAAAGTTGACGGTAGTATACAAATATGTACTGATACGAGAGTCTCTGGTTGAAACTATGACGAGCCCGAGGTTACATGGAATGTACTATTTTCTCGAGGGGCGCAGCCCCGAGGGAAAATAGTTAACAGTCAATGTAACCGAGGGCGTCATAGTTTCAAACAGAGACTCTCAGCATAGGATATATTTGTTTTATATCCGTCATCAAATAACAGGGAAATTACACAAAGAAAAAAAAAGGAAAATGAAATGTATTTACGGTAACCCCTACGAGTAAGTGTGTGTCGCACGGCATACAGGTGCGCGATATTTTTACTTGCAGTACGGATAGGGATGCAATTCCATTAACGTATACTCTAGTTAGTCGAGTACCAATTTCATAAACCTATAAGACATTAATTTAATCCTCATTCTTATTTAAACTATAATCCTAACTCAAATTTGACGAACTTAACCCGGTGTTAATCTATACCTTTGCCAAACTGCCATACGGGCGTAGCACGCTATAATGTCTTTCACACGCACGGAAAAAAATAGCGTTTGGTACATGTGTTTTTACACACGATTCATTCGGCTTTGGAATTAAGCTCAAATCGCGATCCCGCTGTCGAGAGTACAATAGTACTTTACTATTGTACTCTCCGAGAGTACAATAGTACTTTACTATTATACTCTCCGACTACTATAGTACTTTCAGAACGACTGTCTCCCAGACTCACAGAATAGTGTGTTTATTTTTCATCATGTGACATACTTTTGACCAACCAGAATTCAAGAAACTTACAAGGAGGGATATAATATCTGATATTGGCGTATAGGATGTATGAATTGAGATACAAGGTTTTGTCACCCCAGCAGTAGTATATATCTCTCCCACAGAGACTGATATCTACCTCAATACTGTTGGCTTCTGCATTGACGTCCGTCACCCTCGCCCGGTACCACCTGGAATCCTTGGTATATTGGGCACAAACAATCTCACCCAGGGCCAGCAGACTCAGATCTTCATGGCGAGCGTAAGGCTTGCTGTAGATGTCACTGGAAAATTTGAAATGGCAAGTAAAACTATATTGACTCAAAAGGTTTAAAAGCATTGTATAACAATATTTCCATTAAAAACAATGTGAGCTACATCATTCCCAATGTTACTAGTGTCTTTGATAAGGTCTAGAAATGAAACCCTGGAAAAAAATTACAGTTCAAAATGATCATTAAGTGCTTTAAAAAAAGTAAAAATCATTGAGAGACTACTTCAGTTTTCCCCTAAAGACTGCTGTATTGCAGAATATTTATCGGCCGAGAATAATTCATGTGCCAATTTTTATCTGTACATATTTCACAAGAGACAGCATAACTGTCTGGACTTGTGTGTTCTAGGGTGTTTATATGTCCATTGAAACACTCTCAGATATGTCAGATAGCAAACTTTGATGATTTTTTTAATGGGTCTTCCACAATGTTATAAAGTGTCTTTAAGTGGTGAACTGGCAAATTGAGATCTACTGACTTTTACTTTTGCTAGCAATACACTGTATTATAGATTTTCTGTTTCAACAGGTATGAATTATTTGTTAAAAAATAATATATACATATTTTTTTGCAGTTGAGAGACCTTATGACTCTGGTTGCTGGCCAAAGAAGATTATGTTCATAATAAAAAATAAAAACAACACACACAAAAGACTAGACTTTAATTCATCACTAAGACGAATTGGTGATCCACATATTTGCTGCGATCATTAAATCTAAAGAGATGTCACAATGCACATGTTGTATAATTGCCTGTTCACACCTGTCACTTTCACCAAAAATTCTCCATTAAACATGATTATAAAATTTGACGTGCGTGTATGCATTCTTCGTGACGCACGCAACCATATGATTAGCACCAGTATTGACCTTTGACCTGAAGTTACTGTGTACGAAGTTTGGTCATCTTACTCGGCTCCATTGATGAGATGTGCAAAAATATGATTTCTCTTGTGATGTCAGCAGATGACGTCACAGTCAATTTAGGCATGCAAAGTGATGCCTGAACATCTTAGTACGCATCATAGGCTCATCAAATAACTGCAATGAAAAGTACAGCATCATTGTTCATCGCTAAAGAGTTATGAGTGAATATTAAAAATGCATGTCATTTCACATACAGGGGCACACCGCACGATTCGCCACAGCCGCATATACATATGTAACTCTAATTTTTTAAAAAAAATAACGAAGATAAAAAGAGAGACATAATTGTTTTCATTATATCTTCAGATTTAAATTTCTGGTCATTGGACCCATTCCATAGAATTCCCCAAAACATTGTGCCATTATGTACACTAACTACTGAGGATTGATGCAGGCGTATCACGCGCTCTCGCGCTCCTCCTGTGCTCGCCTGGAACTTGAAGGCCAACACTGCTCCGAGCGCGCTGAATCCTTGTCCAGAGGCCGGTTGGTCCGTAGGGTAGGCTGCAAGCCGGCAGAAATGATGGGGTGTGGATGGCCAGTGATCGCTCCATGCAACCGCACTCGTTCTCGTGGGCATTGTGCGATGGGTGCATGCACGGACACGACGTCTCCGCGTCTCAAACCCACAGACAAGTTCGCCGCCTAAACAGTGTATGAAATAACAAGAGCAATACAAAAAGGGTGTGTCCCTTAAATGCTCAACACAAAAAACAATTCTAATATTGATGCAAATATACAATATGCAGTTTCATCTTGTGAAACATATTTCTCTCTATCTCCCAGTCAAGCAAACATAAATATTTTTTCTTGCATGCAAAAAATGTTACAAGTAATAAAATTTATCATGCATAAATAAGCAAAAATGAACAGCTTCTATCAAGTAGAATGTTACAGAAATATTTGTAAAATGTCATTTTTTTGTTTCATAGACAATTTTCGCAATCTCGAAATCGCAAATGCAACAAGGCCAGCGTCAAATAGCACATTTCAATACCAGATAAAAACACGCCTTAGTCTCAGTTCATTGATGTGCTAGAACGTATTTCAATACAATTTTTGATGATTGTTCAAACACTGGCCGAACATGTGAAGAGAAAGGACCATAAAATGAGCTTTAAAGGTATACAGTAAAGTCCACCAGCTCGTTTGTAAAATACAAAATTCGGTCTCCGTGTTTTCAACTTAAACACTGTATTCTTCTGTGTCATGTACAAAGCACTATCAATACAAACCTCACAGTGTCAAACTCACAGAGCCGAAATCACTGGCTGCGTGCATTGATAATAAGATCGTACAAGATACGGCAGTGCTTTACAATCCACTGAATTTGTAGCTATAAGGCTAAATACGCAACGCAGTACACATGCAGCACATGACAAGGCTGCCCAACCGCTCAAGCATTGCGAGCCGACGACTCAACACATTGACACGCTTTCTCACACTGAAATATTGTTTGATTTCCATACATTTCAATGATCTCACCACACAGTTGAACCTCTCAACTATATCATTGACCAACGAGTCTCACGCCAACGATTGCACACGAATGGCACTCTGGCAATGAAGGCCTGTGAACAACTAAATACGGTACTTGATCAGATTGTGTTTTCCATAGAAATCTTATCTTTCAACCCCTCTTCTCGCCAGAATTACGCCGGCGAAATTTTCTTTCCAAGCGCAGAACTGGACTGCTAAGTGTACGGGATATGACTTGTGATATACTGCTGATGCTTGCCTGGGTGCAAGTATCAAACTGCATCCGCGCCAGCACTCCAGTCCTACGATAATGAAACTTTGCCGTCATACAAGGACAGAATGCTCTCAGGGGGCGGGCGACTGAACACACTGTCCATTCAGAAGAGGTGCATTGTAAGTTCATGTCAGTAAAAGATGATCGAGGTGGAGGGGAGAAAGAGGAGAGAAGAGCAGAGGGGGAGGAGGAAGAGAGAGGAGAGGATAGTGGACGTAGAGGCAGAGAGAGGAGGAGGAGAAGAGGGGACATAGAAAGAAGGAGAGGAGTGGGATGATGAAAAAGTGACTGTAGAGTGGGCATGGAGTCTCCGAATTCAGCAGAATTGGCAGGTAATGCTTTGGGCACATGGAAACTGAGCTTTGTTGAACACTACCAGCATAAACGATCACCGCAAGTCATACTGTGGCGCGCACTAGTTGAACTAGCTGTCTGCGGTAATGCCCACACATCTATAATAGCCACCATAGTGTGGTATCTCGGACGCATCAGGTACCTGGTGAAAAAGTGCGTGAAAAAGAGGCGCTGGCATGTAGGGGGCGGGACCCATGCGGTGCCAGCAATAGTAATGTGTCGGGGTGGAGTGGTGGTCTGAGGCAGAAGCGGGCGTTTGGGTAAGGTGTTTAAAAATGTTAGCGATTAAGCCAATAATACCCAGGTGGACAAAAAGAAATGAGACATGTGACATTCAGCTACATATGTGACACAATATCAATCAACAAACCCAGTCACGTGTGGTGGACACATCCCATCAACATTCTGCTAATAGTTCCCATGCATTTTCCATGCATGGGTGAAGCAGAGACATGCCACAAAGCAGTGCAAGCATCGAGTACGACGATATAGGTAAACCATATTTTAGCAGAATACTGATGAAGAATTGCTGCAGCAAAGTGACACGGCGTCGTCGAGTTCATGCATACATAGCGTGGCTGTCACACATCTCAGTTCGTTTGTCATCACTCTGGAGCACAATGAAAAAATGGCCAAAAGCATGCGAACCATAAAAGAAACCAATGTAATTAAATATTTTGGGGCAGAAGTATCAGATATTCAAAATGACAACAAATAACAAATGGGTATAGAAATTTTGAAGTGTGAATTTGAGTCTCACACAAATAAATAGTAAATACACCACGTTTGTGCTTTTTAAACTGTTACTTCAGACATAATGAAAGCTTATTAATATTTTTAAATTTCATCTAAGGTGACATTGGAGTTTGCTATAAACCAACAAAAAGCGAATGGCAAAAAAAAAAAAATAAAAAAATAAAAAGCCAGAAAATGAGAGCAAGAACAGGTGAAAGTAAACAGAAGGGTATGTTTGAAAGAGAACAAAGACCCCAAGCTACCACAGGTCTGTGTACAGGAAATGAAACAGTAACATTGAGGATCAAACTCGACCAAATCAAATACAAATACAATACAAGCTGACATACATCATGCTCACTTGAAGACAGTAAACCAAATTAAACTACACTGAACAAGAATAATACGCGCACTACATTGGTTCAGCAGTTCATGGAACTATGCAGCGGATTTTACCGCCGAAAACTTGTGCAACCAAAACGCCTGTGGAACGTTTCCAATGCACTTACTTCTTCTTTCAAATTCAAGGTTAGTTCCTTCAGAAGACAGTAAATGAAAGGACAGTTTGACCATCACACACAGTGCAAAATGCAGAAAAACATTAAATATAATAGTTCACTGGCACAGGTCAAGTTCAGTAACCAAAGACCTGAACCAAACACCAATTTTTTGGGGGGGGGGAGAGAGGAACTTTAAATGGGGACGGGGTTGCTGATTCAATGTCTGCTAATAACATGTATGTTAGCAGCCCCCCACCCCCCTGCAAGAAAAGCCGATGTAAGGTTAGTCAACAATTTCACCATCACAAAATCTTGTAAAAAAAATTTGTATTCCATAGAACATTCTCGAAAGATTCTAACCCTACTCTGTAAAAAATAAAGCTTTTATTATCAGAAATAAAACTATAACTCATACCACACAACATATTTCTCCCAAATACACCACATAGCTCGTCTTTAGTCAATGTTTAAAAAAACCCTATACACCCATTTCACGATCACATTCCACAATTCAATTTAAGTTTACCCATACAAGAATAAGGAACAAAAGCATTTTTGCTGGTTAGATTTAATAGGATCGGAGCAGCGTGAAAATACACGGATGAGGCAATTAGCCCCAAAGAAATAGTCCCAGAAATCACAAAACGGTCCTCAATTTCTCCATAGGGAGGTTCAATGTATACGAAAACAACATCACTAAATCACGCTTAGAAAAGTAGCGCACCAAAAAAAAATGTATTCCCTGCCCGATGGATGACATGTTTCAGCAATCCTGAAAGGCCAAGTAATTTATGATAAGGACTTTCAGTCATCCAAACTTGACCACCAATGCATCACAAAATTACTTGGCAATTTCATGAAAAGTGGTCATCAGTGCAAGCTATATTAACCGTTGAAGACGAGACGAGAAGCTTCGTCACGAGGTCTATGAAATAGCGTGTGAAGCAAAAACACTCGTTCCCAAGGTTAAACCAGGCAGATGATAGAAATTCAAAATCAATGAAAGATTGTATAGCTTGGGCTCTTAGTAAACAAATTCAATGATGGAACAGCTTATTACTTTAGAGTTATCCACGCTTAACTTATCATTAGACAGTCCTATTAGCCAATGTGCATACAGGTGCACCATTCATTTGTGTTATGTTATTCAAATGCTGCTATGGCAACAGCAATAGAAACTCACCAGCTTCCTTGCGGTCAAACGCGACATCATCGCCCTTAAGTAACAACGCCTAACCCATGCACTAATAATTGACACTACGATCAATCAATGGTCGACTCTGCCAATTATTAATATAGAGTATACATCAACATTAAAACAAATATTAGAGAAATGCACGTGTAAAGCACTCAATATGAAAGCTGCCTTCAGAAATTTGAGAATCTGAGGAACAAAATCTGAATACCGCTGTCTTCAACTTTTGATTAATGGCGGATCAAAGTCACAATCTATTTAATACAAACTAACAAATTTTGCATAACTACAACTACATCGTCAGTTTTCGGGCTACGCAATTTCAGCATACAATACAGCTAACACAAAGCTACAATAAACCACCAAAAATGCGCAATGTTTACACTTCTAATATGAAAAGATGCAGTTTATATTCATATATGTCCCTACACCATAGGGATATATGGGATACTGATTGTAGCAATATTGGCGATATCATTAAAAACATCATCCACCAGCTCCTTACTATGATCCATCTTTTAATCGCAAGCCAAATATCTTACTATCTATCTATCTATCTATTTGCTAGTATCTGTCTGTCATCTATCTATCTATCTATCTATCTATCTGTCTAGTTATCTAATCTAATCATTATCTATCTATCTATCTACTATATTTATCTCTCTGCTCTCTATCGACTGGCCTACCGTAATCATATTATCTATAGTTCATCCTACCTAGCTATATATCATATACATGTACAAAGTATATTTCTATACAAAATGAACCAACAAGTAAATTGTGAATTATTCCATAAAACCCAAGTGGGCACAGAGGTCGATTGGCGATGGACAATCCACTTCCGCAGTAACTCAACATCATAGCCATGTGGCCACTCAGGTCGTCCGATACGTCCACCCAATTGGCTCTCTGACGCAAAGTGTGGCATGCATGGATTCAGTTGTCGGGATATCGCTCGCCGTCTTCTCATGGTGGCATGGCGATGTCTCTGGGCGGACCTCTGACGGAGAGGGAGAGGCTCCATCGCTGTCGTTAACGGAGGTGTCGCATCTGGACAACCTTCTCCATCTTCTGCGTGAGCTAGGATGATGTGTCTGTACAAAGACATCGGCAACAGAGTCTTTATTAGTCATTTATTGTTTGTTCGATTGCTTACAAGGTGTCAAAATGGATCATGCATGAAGAGGTGGAAGTAGTAATTGTAGCGCCTTGATAAGACTTAGATAAGAGATGAATCAGAAAAACAATGTTGAGCACATGGCATCAGCATTTTTTTTTTTTGGGGGAGGGATGGAAAAGGGGGGGGCATGACCCCAAAAAAAATTTGAACATGTAGCAAAGAGCTTAATTGATAAATTTGTGTGTGTATTTCATTGGCCACACTGCCACATAAACTTGCTCAACCTACACATTGTTGTTCAGGTAATTCAAAGTTCGTATAATATTAAAAATTGACTTCACAGACATCTAATCTACATGATGTAAACAAGTAACGTATGGACCATCACTCCTATCAACTGTAAGTTTAGCACGTAAAAAAATAGAATCACATGACAATTAGATGACAAAAAGCATACTAGTAAGATACTTATTACAGTACACTGAATTATGTGTCTAAGTATTTCCAATTAAAATCCGACCACGGATCAATTAACGCATCACTAATACATAGTGTGCATATTTCCTTTAATAAGTTCATGACACCTTTAAGAAATAACTGCAATATGCCACAAATCCCACCTGCGTAATTCCTTCTCTAAGTCAGATTCAGATCAGATTAGATTTCAATTTCCATCCGGAACGATGTGAAAATAACGATACGAAAACATACAATTGATACTTTCAAACATTATGTGAAATACCTATGAAGAAAAATCAGAATTTTCAGAAGTTGGGATAGTCTAAAGAAAGAGAGTCACGAGGAGTCTGTCTGGATATACAGGCGGATCAAAAAGGAAAAAGAATTTAAAACCTGGTCGTTTTCTGCAGTTATCGAGTTATCTTTGCGCAAAACACAATTGCACATAATCCAACAAGTGGTGTGTTGCTTTATGACTGTTATTCTTGAATAAATTTTAGATTCACATTTTTCTGCTAGGTCCGACTTTCAAGCCTGTACCTTCCCTCTTGCTGCGGTTATTCTTTCTAGTGTTGAAATCTCTTTCTGTATACCCGCATGCATACGCAGGCTACAGAGCTTGACAGTAGCACATCTATTTATACTAAACAGACCTAAGAAAAGTCTAAAATAGTTCTGTCTAGTGAAGATTTTCAATATCGCTCAAAAAGTATGGATTTTGTTGTGACTTAGACCAATATTTTGGCATGACGCTGCCCACGCAGTTTGTATATCCGATAACAGTACAACACCTTAGTTTCACAATATTCATCTTTTGTTCTCATAATTCAGCAACAATTTCTTCTTTTGGTTGATATTCTAAATGCCAAAAATAAATTTCTTTTTATTAGTGGTCGTCATTTAACTGATAGAACTTTGTTTACTATCCATCACAAATAATTTATAATTTATAACATTGCCGTTTTTACTCTCACCCAGATATAACGCAATAATAGGCCATATTGTTGCTGTATTACATTTTTTCATCGCGATATGATATTGAGCAGTCAATTTGTAAAAAAAAGCGAGCCGAGTAACCTGGCGGCCAGCAGCACACAGCAGGCCCTATACGTGTTCGTGGTATTCAGCCATAATGAATCTGAATTATCAGCATTTTGTATTCTGACCATCTTGGCATTTAGCATGGTTAAAATAAAAAGCTCTGATCCATAATAATCAATAGATGCATGCAACATACATTGTTTAGCTTTTTCTATTAATTACATCTAGTCTGATTGTATTAAAATCTCAGAGGAAAGCTGACAATGTAGCTGCATGCCATAGCAACCGGACTATTATCTAAATCATGTTTAAGAACTGAACCATATGTCTACTGGTGTATTTCGTGTTGTAAAGCTGCGTCATTACACACTCTTGCTGTTACAATCTGCATGACATCAAATGTCCTTCCAACAATACAATGTTTGGTATAAGTTCGTGCATACAGCGATGAGCTCTGCAAAACTTTTCATACAAGAGAAGTTAAAGCCTGAAACATTTGGTTGGGAAGCTTGGGTTATTTTTTGCTGTCTGAATAACAAAAGTCGACTTCAGCATCTAGGCACATAAAATTTTGATAAGGTGATGTTGAAAAGGAATGCTGAAAACGGCATGCTAGTTGCCACTGCACACAGACCTTTAACAGTTTATCCACAAATGTATTCAAGGCTCCATTGATTCCTTGGGTTGGTTCTTTAAAACATTACCAACACTTAGTATTTAGTTACCAAACGAAGTTGGGGTGTTGTTCAAATTATCAAATCTCAGATGCCCTTACTATCTGTCATGCAATCAAATAAGTCAGTATCACCATTAGAGCGTAAAACACTTCAACTGCATTTGAGTTTTCATTATAAACACTTAACGCGCTAAATCTGGAACTGTGTCTGTTTCTTTCAAACCCTGGTTATTGTCTGCAATGCATTTCCATGTATTCCCTAGTGTGTTTGTAAAGCCTGGGAATTACTTATCAAGCTTATCATTTAAAAGTCTTTTACTTACATACTATTCCATCTTAATTTCCATTATTCATGCTTCCTCAATTTCATGTCATTCTATTTTAACGCATTTGCTCTTTTCTTTAACAATCTTTCAATGCGTACCTCACCAGTGTTTTTGATTAGGAAATATATGACAGTCTTCCTCAGAATAATGCAAGCTCTGTGTACGAAACACAATCTAAATGCTATGCGCGAGTTATATAAGATATGTCAATACAGTTAAGTTCAAATCAAGTTAGAGATTTCAGTGCTACCTATCCAAATCATTCACTTCTTCGGTAATTCACTTTTTCACAGCTGATGACTCTGTTTTATCTTTCAGCATAAATTGCATTGGTCTAGATTTCCGAATACTGGTCGTGGACTAACATGTATGCATACAGCTAAACGATTGTCCATGATTAGTGAAAATCATAATTGTTTGTTGTACGTGAGAGCATGCCTTGAACGGCATTGGTTTAAAGCGCAGAGTATATTACTTGGCGCGTCCAGGGAATGCAGTCCATGAGCATTTTGTTTTCATAATAGCATCTTCAGCGTAGTTGGCCTCTGCCTTGGGTGTGTATGTAGTATCGAGAACAATTAACACTGCCCAAATTCGAGCACCAGATAAAATGCATAAAAACATGCAAAGGTATCTCGATATTTCTCACAGACAAATTTGTTACCAATGATCATATAATTTGTACAACCGGATTTCGTGTTCACATAGATGCAGACCCCACCCTCGGCTTTAGACTTCCAATTCCGGTTTAGCATTGTTGAGGCCTAATATCTTGAAATCCCTGCGATCAGCCTTTCTAATTGTTTCTATTGTATTGACGAAATAGAAAGTTATAGAGATGAGATAAAAGAAGCCATGTTCGTGAACATAAGATACGAGAGGCATTCTAAACTCACTAGCATATCATGTGCATAAAGCATAAATTTCATCAAGCTTATTTCCTAATTGATCCGACATTGCTAATTTTATGGTGGTAAAGCGGTTGTTCTTCCTGGATAAAAAGTGATAGTTATGTTTCGGCTGTTCTCATGCGCGTGAACCTCATAGGAGTGAGCCGTATCAAAACCGGCTGACACATATATTGAAAATTCATAAACTGGACTATCACTACTTGACACTAATGTAGGGGTTGAAGTACTTTAATGTGTTTTGTAGTTGCTTAATGCTAACTTATGTAGGCTGCCTTGCACTTTTGTGTTGTGGCATTCAAAGCATGGACAAAGGAGCGTTAGTTATAACCCCGTCCCTGTGTCAGGATCGCTAGAAAAGTCCTGAGTCAATTTTCAATGTACTTCTTTGTTCAAATGGGTGAACCACGATGCATAAGCTTTCACTGCCGTTAACCGCTTTCGATCTGGCTCACAGTAGTTCCGAACGATAACCGATCTCATACCCATTATCTTCGGATGACAAACTTCGTATGTCTGAACCTCCATGCCTTCTTGCCCGCTTTACGTAGGATCGACTCGCGATGCGCGATACAGTTCGGGGTCATACTTGCTGTCTCCTTCAAGGGAACCCAGTTCGTCCGGTAATCCACAGTCTGAGTTCGTAGATGGAGCGCAGAAGCCATCATACAGAAAGTGGCGTTCGTATGAATGAGTGGGCGTGGTCATCAATTCCCAAAATTCTTGCAGTAAAAAGTGACGATTAATGCTGGCAGATAAATGCTATAACACACATTAGCGCTTTTCAGAATCAGTTTATAATGACAGGAAACACGTCCACATTTCACAAGGGCTTGAAAAATCTACAAATTTAGCAAAAAATATTTCAAAAGCAGCAAGAGTGGCATATCGCCGCTGTGCCGCGGCGCTCTATAACATTCACTGATGACCGGGAGACACCCGCATATAACCCATTTAGCTAAGGGAAGCGGGATGCCATGTGTTAACTCTTGGAATTACAGAATCTCAGAGCAATAATTTAACAATGGTTACTTACGCATCTCATCGAGGAGTTTCTCTTGTGTAGTACGTGGATGAGCCAATCACAAGTTGCAACGCATCTTCTTGATTGATACAGTCGCTCCTTCACTGAGTTTCCCACACAACAACTGACAGCATCACATTGTGAGAAAATCCCATGCAGAGAGAAATACAGTTAGAAGGGGTTTAAGCCCCATGCTAACATTACGCACATTAATCAAAAATGAAACTCACACCTCCGCCACGCTCAAGTGTCATTGAAAGTCAAAAATAAGCCCTAAAAATTGTATTTCAAAATGATGATTAGTGCTAAAAAAGGAAAATCTACAAAGCATTCAAATGACCGATTCCACCTGTTCCCATCCATCCATAGACTACTGTTCAACTAAAGGCTATTATTACATTCCACCGAATAGAAATTGTTAATCATGCCTACCTCATTGCAGTACATATCATTTCGAACTTGTCCTTCAACTGCGTTATGTCATTGACAACCACATGTAGGATCAAATATCAAGTGACACTTTTTTAAAGAAGCCCACAATGTAGCCTAATCACTTAAAGCTCACGTTGCCGAGCCGTGCTGGCGCCTCGTCAATTTTTATCTCATAGAACAAATCATCACAGACATAAACGTGATTAACTTGTAGCTTGACCTGATGTCACAAATGATCAAGGCTGACAAAGCTCAATTTCTTGTTAAACAAGGCTCAAATGCCTAGCAGGGTCTTTCGTTGCCATGAAAGTCACCTTATAGGCTCAAATTAGGATCAATAAATGAAATTACATTTCGCTATACTCTTGATTGACGCTTGATGACTCTAATAATTTGCAGAAACATCGTAGGCTTATCAGCCAAATCATTGTAGTTTTAAAGTTTCTGCTGTGAGAATTTCACAGTCGACCACAATGTCTTTGTGTGAAAAATTAATGCAGAAGAAAAGTCTATTACAGTCATCTTTTTGTTGTGTTAGGCCTTCTGGATAAATTTCTGTCAGGCATACCATTAATTCATTATTGTTCTTCCATCAAGTAAACAAATAACAAGTACCATGGAGACCATTGATTTCAACTATATAGGGCATTCGCAATGCGTTACGGAAGCATTAAATTCACAACATTTTTTGCAAGTTTGGGCTATCTAGAGAACTTATCATTATCATTCGACTAGGTTGGAATGCTCACCCAGAGTCACCCGAAGTTAGCAGTTTAAATTTGAATAGTTTCTATTATCGTTTGTAGTTCACACATAAAGTGCGCGTAGGACATTACATTTTGGACATGACCTTTTCACCTAAGCATTTCATATTGTCAAAATTGGTGAGCATAAGCATGAATAAACTAATTTCTTACTGAATGGTGCTGAGACCTTTTAAGTTGTATGGCATGATACCAATACGACTACAACAATTACAGTATATCCATACAGTACTAAAATGTCGTTACCGACATGTACATTTTAACGGAGTTATGGACATTAACACTCACAGACCAATTTAGTCCTATATTTATACTAAAGCATTTGATAACTAATGTCAAAGCTATTAGTAGTGCATTTTTGTCATTTCTCAACTATAAACTACTATAAATTATTTCTGAAGTGTGTTGAATCGAATAAATGAGACCGAAAGATTGGCCATTTTCAGAAATAAAGAAAAATTGCTAAGAATATGTTTTTTTAAAAGAAAAGCACTTCTCAAATATCTGCAAATGTGTGTATTTTATTAAGAAAAGCAGTCTAAATTCTTCAAAGGTATTCAAATACCTACTCAATTAGAGAGTTGAGAGTTCTATTGTACAACTACTAATATCACTGTAGCACATTATTTTGGAATTCTTTACAGATTCATGATTTGAGCGTCGTTAAGCATTTTTTCGGCAGAATTGCCCATAACACAATCATTTTCCATAGACCCAGCAGACATCAGAGTAATCGTACTTAGTCGCCAACGTTAAAGACAAATCCTAGCCAGCCTGATGTTATAACTATTCCAGTACTTAATGTAAGTATTTTAACTATTTGGTTTTGATGCTCTTTACCCTCACCCCAATCATGTTATGCCTTTAACAAGAACTTGCTCCCTTTAGAACACACATACATAAAAATAAAATTTTAATGATGCACTGAATATATGCATAATAATGCTTGCATGTTTAAGCATCATACTACTGCATCTCTGACAAATTCAACAGAAGAAACTGAATGATAACCAACACACGTAATGTCGACTATAAATTACTCATAATCACAACTGTATCTTGCATGATGCAGTAGCATCCCACAAGCACATTTAAGAATTACTGTAAATAATCTAAGTAATTAATCTTCTACCTTTTGTTCTGCATTCATGATGACATGTCGCAATCAGAAGCTTCGCAAAACAACTGTTCACGACGAACCTCTACATACATTTTCGGCGCAATTTTGTGCTTTGTTGCCTGTCATAAAAAAATATACAAAGTAAATAGATAAATAAATGGGGGCAGTAATATATGGTATAATGTAGGTAGGTAAGTAAGTAAGGTAAGCTAGTGAGGAAGTCAGTAGTAAGTAATAAAAAAATACAGAGCAGTTCACCCTTATCTCTAGTAGAACACGTTTCTCACGCTATGTGACAGTCGCCATATGTACTGAAGAGTAATTAACATGTACATCACTTAGTGTCACAATTTTTTATTAAAGGTGAGCTAATGATATTATGAACAACTTTGTCTGCCAAAGTCATTGGTAATGGATAATTTTTCAGGTCAAGCTTACCATAACTTACAAATTTTGTGATTGAAGCTGAGATATTATGGACATAATAATCTACTCTTAGTCTAAATTATTGAAAAGTAATGTCCATCCAAAAAATGCCATCCTAATCATTATTTCACATATAAATATTAAGATGAATGAGAAAACCACATCCTATACTAAAATGATCTTGACCTGTAGACAAATGTTGGCAAGAAGTAATAAGGATAATTGACTAAGAACATTATCATACCCCCCTATTATCGACTTGAGTGCAATTCGTCATTCGTCACTCATATTACATGAATATCACAGAAAAATGAAGTTACCTACTCTGTTGGTGCGCGTCTCCTCATCACTGCAGAGATCTCAGGTGGCAGGAGCCTAGCCATGGAACGAGCCTGAAACCATGAGCATCTCAACAGAATACATCTCTAGAGGATAGATGAGGCCCTCAGAAACCACCCTTCATTTCCAAAATCCAAGTACGTCAAAACATCTCTCCTTGAACTGTCACGTGAATACCCTTGACGCACTTACGAGCACTGGTCACTTTGCCGGACTGACAAAGACGCGGATATCGAGCACGAATCTACACCCTGACCACCTATGGCATAGGGAACAGGACACACACAAACATTCATGCCCAACACTGCCACCTTGAGAGTTTCCCTGTCCGCACAGTCTCAATAACGCCGCATAGTGCCTATTCATTCATACCAGCAAGAAACAAAATTCCCATTTCCTAGCAATCACGCCGTAAGAATGATTGAATCTCGGGAGTGCAAATGTACATGGCAAACTGTAGCTCCGTCTTCGACATCAATCTCCTCTGCGACGCAATTCAACCAATTTCTTTATCAATAGCTCAAGAGCTACCGGGCGAGTGGTGTCATCTTCATCTTTCTTTCACAACAGACGGCTATCTGTCCAGTAACTTCAGTATCAGGCATCCTCAGCACACATTATTACATATCGGAAATCTGCGAACGATCACGCTCGACGATGCACCCAGATCGCGCTACATGACTACCCAGCACACTCGCTACCAGATTCTTCTCCCATTACTGAACTTGCCTTCTATGTTCCAGCTTTCCCCAGCGCTCCTAGTCCAACAAAGTCAGATTACTCTCATTCGCGCTTTTGATGCATCACAGATCCCCATACATCATCTGACGCACTCTTGATGGCAATAGGGTAACTGATACTGCTAGCCGATGAAGAGCCTCACTTGTTGAATGGGACTGTAACTCTCGACTAAGTGATCACAACTGCACATATCTCTTGACGCGCACCCTGCCATCTTTGTCTCGCTAAAGCCCACATACACACTGCATGGCCATGCCTCTGCACCTCTCAGGTAAATCACTTCACTGCTTGCCTCATCCTCTGTGAGCTCGTCTCGGGAGTTTTGTTAGAAAGTGACGCGTTCACGCACGCTGACTCGCTATCACATCCTGGTGTATGCAGACGAACTCGCAAGCAGCTCACAGCTCCACTTCGCATTTTTTCCTCATCATCACGACTCCTTGACCTGGACATCTTTTCTCAGTACATCGTGTCTATCCGTCGAAAAGGTCTGGTTCGGGGTTTTCGACCGCTTACCTTCTTTGATTTTCTTTTCCTACCGGCTACAGTCTTCAACACTTCCGCCCGCTTGTCCAATGTCATCATCTCCCATTAACCTCACTTGGTGCTATGCTGTTTATCACTGAAGCGTCTAGTCTCATTTTTATCTGTCGCGGGGTGATGTACAAGCCTTTCCTGGTGAATTTATGAAGATCTGTAAACTATACAAGAAATCATATTTGAAAAAAAAAACAATATTTAGTTGATGTAACCTGAGGGTTCCACACATTCAAGAAAACAAAATCTCTAGATTTCCCTGAGATCCCCCCCCCCCCCCCCCCCCCCCCCGCCCCCCCCCCCCCCCCCCCCCCCCCCTCTCAAAATTCCATGATAATTTTTCAACCATTTCCTATTCCCCAAAGCCAGTCACACATGAGTTGTTTTGAATGCAACAAAATATAACACATTCGACTGAAAAACTACATTCGATTTGGCCAATCAAAATTCCCTATGACTTTTCCGCAACTGAGAGCATTTTATCAATTCCCTGACTTTTCCTGACTGAAAAAGTCAAATATTTCGCTGATCCCTGACGGCTGAACCGACAGACTGGTATATGCAATAAATTATATTAATAATGTCAAATATCATTAACGCAATATGTTGCAAAAGTTTTTCTTCCACAGCTGCGATGTTCCTGCTTTGATCAATACACTGGAGTCTAATTTTGCTGTTCATAAATCGTACACATATCATCAAGTTTCATGGGGCTCAAAATTAGCAAATCCCGCTTTGAAACACAATTCACTAGCAAAAACAAAACGTATTAACCGCCTTTTGTGGTGACAAACTGATAACATATAAGATACTGCATCTGCAAATTTCAATATCCATAGATGTTCTGCCAAAATCTGAACTTACGTCCCATGTATCCCAGGCCCATCATTTAGGCCCTGGTATTTGCCAATATCGCGGACAGTAAGGGCTTGTGACAGCTAGACATTGGTTTAAAAGACCGATTAGGGATTGCACTTGAGAAAACGGCAAAATTAAGAAATCAGCCAAATCCGTTCACTAAAATGTGAGATTCTATAAAAACACCTGTC
>JZLH01S0117796.1:118139-129941 GCA_001188425.1 Eucidaris tribuloides | reverse complement strand
AACCTGCACGTGCCGTTCCAAAATGGTCCGATCAGCCGTTAGACAAAGGTCGCGCAGGGGATAGCCGATTGACCAATCAGGGCGTTCCGCTCGTCTTGCTACGGTGCACAGTAACCGCAATTCGCATTTTGAGCAAAATTGAAACTCACAGAAAGAACAACATTCTCGTAACATGTCGTTATTAGTTTTTTCTCATAAAACAACAAATTCATGACGTATGGATGTCAGACTTTCAACACACCATTTGTAAGTACTAAACTACCGTTTGGTATTGATAATGAAGGGAAGTAATGGACTTGCAAATCCCTAACCCAATCTTTAAAATAAAATAACAATAAATAAACAAAAATTGTCAATTATCGGAGGATTTTTTTTTCGCTGTCGTTTATTTTATACTCTATTAGAATTATGGATTATATCGCTGTCAATGAAATACCTCAAAACCTGTAAACTTTAAAGACAGTGGATCTTATTTGCAAACATCCCCACAGATCAGGAAAAGATAACCCATGCCCTTAGGCTATTGATGAAGGGCCTGTTTGTGAAATCTGGGGGTCAGTGATTGCCTAGAATTTGAAAAAAATGCAAAAGAAAAACAATAGCCGTTTAGTGTACGTTCTGTTCTATGGTAGGATTTTTTTTCTCGCGAGAAAAAATTCAAATCAGGGTCTAACGGTCACTATAATTCCACTAAATCCGAGTTTCTAGCTCTTTTTTAGAGCTCTTATTTTGCTAAAGGTTCCCAGATGGCATTTTCTTCTAAATGCCATGTATTTACACAATGTTAATTTTTAGGCATGCAAAAGAGATCCCCTGCCTTTAAAGGCAAAGTCCACCCTGAAGTCAAGTTGGTTATAGTAAAAGCAGAGAAATGAGAGAAGCATATTAGTGAAAGTATGACGAAAAATCCACCAAAGAATAGCGGAGTGATGACGTTTCAAAGTTTATATTTTGTGACGGCACATACGAGCAGCTACCCATATGTCATATAATATTAATTTCATAAATTGCCACTTTTTATTGGTTCATGATGATTGCATGGTTTTTTTTATGGAAGCATGTATAGAATAATGTTTCTAATTGTATATTGAATGCACAGGTAAAATCAATTTTCAATTTCTGGCAAAACGGCACTTTTACGGAATTTATTATTACATGACAAAGGTGGAGCTGCTCGCATGTGACGTCACATATTAAAAACTACGGCACGTCATCACTCCGCTGTTCTTTGGTGGATTTTCACCAAACTTTCATTAATATGTTTCTCTCATTGTTCTGCTTTTTTTTTTAACTGACTTGACCTTAGGATGGACCTTGCCTTTAAATTAATTTTTTCTCAAAACGGCTATTTTCAAGAAAGACCGTTTTACCACCTTACCGCCGGAGAGTTGTGTTTGCATTGAGTTATGGTTAAGCTACTGTTCCCCCACATTATTTCCGAACCAGTTTGACGTCATCACTTCTGTTGTCTATTCTCGCATGACGTACAGCAGTGACATCACCAGGGATCCGACGAGAGCTAAGAAGGTGACCGAGACTTTGGGG
This sequence comes from Eucidaris tribuloides, assembly GCA_001188425.1. NCBI lineage: Eukaryota > Metazoa > Echinodermata > Echinoidea > Cidaroida > Cidaridae > Eucidaris > Eucidaris tribuloides. Next base: position 128,396 of record JZLH01S0117796.1, on the reverse strand, counting down.
GCGCTATTGCAAAGGCCTCTATTAACATTGCGCGTATTGCGGCAGCAGTGTCTGCAGGTGGTGGTAGTGCCCGTTGTAGTGCAGCCCTCGCTACAGCTGTCACAGCCGCGTCGGAATTTCCTGTTACCGTCTGCGTACGTAATGACATCTTTCTGCAATGATAATAAACGACAGGAGCAATAATGAATAGGAGGAGGGAGAGGAAGAGGGGAACGGGGGAGGGATGGGGAGGATGAGAGGGAGGGCAGGAGAAGAAGGATATCAACAACAGTGTTCGAGGACTCGAGGCCGACTTTGCCAGTCCTTGGCCTCGGTCTCGGCCTCGTAATCCCGTGACTCCACACTGATCAACAAGCTTAAAGCCCCAGGCTAACAATGACCGCACGTGAAAAAAAAAAATGTGAGCTACATTATCCCCCATGCTCTAAATGTCTTTAAAAACAAATCTAAAAATGAAGCCTTGAAAAAAATGATTTAGTGCTTTGAAAAGTGCAAATGGACAAGCGCTCAAGTTGACCGTATTCACAATATGTCTAAGGAAGGTAATGGGCAGGTGAATTTGGTCAACTTGAGGGCTTGTAGTTTTTCACTTTTTCAAGCACTAAATCATTACTTTGAATTACATTTTATTTTCAGGGCTTCATTTTTAGACCTTATTAAAGACACTTACAGCATGGAGGATTATGTAGAAACCTGAAGATCTGAAATCATCTAGATTTTGAAAAATGTGCAAATTAGCAATAGCTGTGTATTGTGTATTCTAGTGTGTGTCAGACACTGAAAGGAATGCAAGGGCATTTGTTTATACAAACCTATCGTACTATGGCACTGTGCGTGGATGTAAAAAGAGACAAACATGCACTCTCTTAGACTAGATTAAAAGACAAAAAAAAATCAAATCAATATCAAACGATTACTATAATTCCATTAAAACTGCATTCTAGCTTCTACACTGTGCTGAAGATTCTTAAATAACATGTTTTTCCATACACCATTGTATTTGCACAATGTTGAATTTTAGGCACATAAAAGAGACACGCGGCCTTTAAAGTAATAGATTAACATTGTGAGCCTACAATTTAACAAAATTTCAAACTTCGATATCTGAGCTAAACCTTATAGTAGTGTTTGAATGGACAATTAAACACCCTAGAATACAAAAGTTTGAAAAGTTATGCTGTCACTGGCAAGATATGCATGAATAAACAATTTCCACTCCGGTGGAGGATGAAATAGTCTGAATCTGTACACAGTATGTCCATGGAAGGAAATGGGCAGGTGAATCCGGTCAACTTGAGTGCTTGTAGATTTTCCCTTTTTTGAAGCAATACATCATCATTTTGAGATACAATTTTTTTTTTTCACGGCTTCATTTCTAGCCCTTATCAAAGACACTCAGAGCATGGAGGATTATGTAGCTCACATATTTTGTTGTTTTTTTTTTAACTGTGATCATAGTTAGTCCGTGCACTTTCTTTCCATACACCAGTGTATTTTGCACAATTTTACGCGCGTAAAAGAGACACACGGCCCTTAAGTGGAGAACATTCCGTCATGTGCCTATGCAGAGCCCGTCAACTGTATGTCGTGTTCCTATACAAACGCTGTTAATGTTAATTGTATTCATTATGTATCATATTAGTGGCCTTTGCACAGGGGCGCAAATCTATTTTTAAATGTAGGGGGGACATCACATACAGGAACCTGCCTGCCATTTTTTTTTTGTACTAGCCAAATTACTAGCCAAACAACTTCTCACAAGCGGGAGGGGGTGGGGGCAGGGGGCCGACTACGACAAAAACAATTTTTTGCCCGCCATTTTTTTTTTTACCTGCGAAAGTACTAGCCAAACAACTTCTCGCAAGTGGGGGGCAGGAGGCCGACGACGACAAAAACTATTTTTTGCCCGCCGATTTTTTTTACCTGCCAAATTACTAGCCAAACAACTTCTGACAAGCGGGGGGCAGGGGGCCAACGACGACCAAAACCATTTTTTGCCCGCCCCCAAAAAAATGTTTACCTGCAATACTGCGATACTAGGTAAATCACAATCACAGACTTGTGCACACATGTAAATTCGTGGGGAGGGAATTTGATATTGTGTCCCCCACCTTCAAAATCGTGGGGGGGGGACATGTCCCCTCGTCCCCTCGGATTTGCGCCCCTGCATACAACGACTCAAATAACTTACAAAGCACTGTCCCGAACAGATCTCCTTGCCTAGACTCGGGTCATCCTCAAAGAAGGGGTCGGCGCATGTCGCCCCGTCGAAGTAGTCATAACTCTCACATTTCCAACAAAACGAGGCCATGCTTACACCTGCAAAGAGTCCAGAAATATTGGGATTTAAAGAAATGAGTACCTGTAGAACAACATAATTTTAATATCAACTGTTTTCAAACCTTCTGTAAACACTGGCAAACAGATGGTATTCTGAAAATGTCAATGAAGTACAAGAGAGAGTGGTTGAAAACAAGAGAACACTTCGTTTTTGTCAAATCCTCTACATAAATCCCCACTGCTGACAAAGTGCTTACACAGAAATCAATATGTGGGACAATGATAATTATTGTGACATTGAACTGAGGGGTATTTAGGTGGGAAATTCACATGTTCAAACGCCCCGTCGAAGACACCTGCAAAGAGTCCAGAAATTTTGGAGTGTTACAAAAAGAGCGATGTTAGATTTAACACCACAGGTTAGATTTAACACCATATGTGCTAAATATAACACCGCTTCGACTTCAATAGAGAACCACGCGGAAAGGTGTTGAAACTACACTATGATGGTGTAGAATAGTAATCACCTGGCACTTCTTAGTGCTGGTTAGGGTTAGGGTTAGGGTTAGTCATTACTCTCACATTTCCAACAAACGAGGCCGACACCTGCAAAGAGTCCAGAAATACTGGGGTGCTAAAACCTCCCAGTGCACTTCAAAAAGAGCGGTGTTAGATTTAACACCGCTCCAATTAAATAGAGGACCACACCGAGAGATGTTGGAAACTACAATGTGATGGTGTAGAAAAGTAATCACTATAGCACTTCTTGATGTAAATTTTACACTACAGCTGGTCACATTTTGACTCTACGCGGGTGTAAGTTCAACCATAACACTGCATGACCAGGACAGCCAAAAGCTAGGTGGATTGATAGAATCAAATCCCTTGTTGGTAAACCCCTTCCAACTGTATATCAACTCGCTGCTGACCGTAAAAAGTGGAGATCAATCATGGAAGTCACGAACTGTCAGCCATGACAGAAACGTACCAAACAAGCAACACTGCATGCTGTTGATAATAATAATAATAGTAATAATAATAATAATAATAATAATAATAATAATAATAATAATAATAATAATAATAATAATAATATCGAACATAGCGCCTTTTCATATTGTCTCAAAGCGCTTAAATCGCTTGATTTGGCACCGCTGGTGTTAATTGCGATGGTATAACACCGGTCCGGTAAAGTTTCAACACCTGTTGGTGTGGACCTCTGTTGAAGTTGGAGCGGTGTTACTTTGGTGACAATTTTTTCCAGCATTTTTTTTACAATAGTACTGTAGTTTAGCGGGAAGTTTTTATTCAAAATTTGATAAAATTTTCAGAGGTTGTTTGTCTTGTTTTAAGGAACAGATTAATGATGAGTTTAGAGGTGTATTAACAGAGAAATTTCAGTTTATATGTGTAATTTCTGACTTTTTAAAAGAGATAGGTTTTCAACATTAAGAAAGCAGAGAATATTTGAAAAAGGGATCATTAAATCAGAGCTTTATGTTCGTACTCTCTAACTTTAATGTGAATAAGAGATACACCCGCTCATTTCTGAGGAGTTAGGTTTGTAATATGGACATTTGAAAATCTTTATTTTTTTTATTTTCTTATAAAAAGGTTTTTGTCTTCACTTGTAAAGATAAGATATTGATATTTTCCAATGGTATATGATTTGTCGGGGGTAGCTTGTATGGGCAGATGGGTCTGGAGATATTCTCATTTGAATCAATAGGTGCGCGACATGTTCAATTTACCGACTCGGCCACTGAAATTTGCAGTGTTAAAATGCTCTACTCATTAACATACTTGAACATGGTGTGCAAATCGAACAGCTTCACAAAAGTTGCTTTCCATAATAACGAAAGCATTATATTTGATATGGATATTGACTTACCAAGGCATGCAAACAGTAAAAGTATTGCTATCCAAATCTTCATGGTTGCTAATGCCTGTGAAGGATGAGAGGAAGTTAGGAAAGTGGTAAATAATGGACAATTGACATGATTGCAGAGTTATAAAAGATATGAAGAAAGAAGAAGAAGAAGAAGAAGAAGAGAGAAGAAGAAGAAGAAAGCAAGAAGAAGAGAAGAAGAAGAAGAAGACATAGAGAAGAAGAAAGAGATAGAAGAAGAGAAGAAGAATTATATATACTGATAACTAATAACAATACACATCGAACATTTACACAGTGCCTGTCAGAATTGATTCAAAGCGCTTACAGTTTAAAATACAACAAATGCAAAAATAACATTTTTAAACTCTGAACAACACAAGGACATACAAGAAGAAGAGGAAGAAGAAGGAAAAAAATTATATATAGTTAATAATGTAATAATAAAATGATTATATAATAATATTATATAATAATAATCAATAATGATAATAATATAATAATAATAATAATATAATAATAATAATAATAATAATAATAATAATAATAATAATAATAATAATAATAATAATAATAAAATGATAATAATAACAATAATAATAATAATAATAATAATAATAATAATAATAATAATAATAATAATAATAATAATAATAATAATAATAATAATAATATTCAAAGCGCTAACAGTTACACAAATCCAACAAAATACAAGAATATACATATTGAACTTGAACAAAAAATATGCAATATACTACAACTATAATTCAACTGTTCCCACTGTATGGCGTCAAGTTTTAAAGGCAAGGTTCACCCTGACGTTAAAGCCACTGGTTAACATTTATCACAGTTAAAAAATGTGAGCTACATAATCCTCCATGCTCCAAGTGTCTTTGATAAGGTCCAAAAATGAAGCCCTGAAAAATGTGTATTTCAAAAAGATGAGTTAGTGCTCTAAAAAGTGAAAATCTACAAGCATTAAAATTAACCAATTCGCCTGACCCATTTCCTCCTATAGACTTACTGTGTGCAGATCTATGCCATTTTATCATCCACCCAGGGAGAAATTGTTTATTCATGCATACCTTGCCACTGGCAGTATAAATTTTCAAACTATTGTATTCTAGGGTGTTTATTTGTCCATTTGAACACTACTATGTAGCTTAGATATCAAAGTTTGAAAATTTGTTTTAATTGAAGCTCCACAATGTTAGCCTATCACTTTAAGTTGGTTTTAATAAAAGCAGAACAATAAAAGAAACATATTAATGAAAGTTTGGCAAAAATCCACCAAAGAATAGCGGAGTTATGAAGTTTCAAAATTTTAATTTTTTGACGTCACATACGAGAAGCTCTCCATATGTCATGTGATATTAATTCAATACATTGTCACTTTTTACTGGTTCATGATAATTGAATGTGTGTGTGTGTTTTTTTTTTAATAGAAGCACGTATGAAATAATGTTTCTAATTGCACAGTTAAAATTGTTTCCAATTACCTGAGAAAATGGCACTTTATGAAATTTATATTACAAGATAATGGGGGAGCTGCTCGCATGTGACGTCACAAATTAAACACTTTTGTGACCTAGGGTGTTTAGTTGCCCATTCAACACTGTCATATATGTCAGATAACAAAGTTTGACTTTTTTAAACGGGTCTTCCACAATGTTATATATTGTCTTTAAGATACGAAAATACGTTGATATCCGTTTAATAGTCGACCAGTTTTTGCCTGCCATTTTTCAGTTATCAAAAGCTTTCAACAAATACATATTTTTCATATACAGGTTAAAGTAATGGTAAATAGTTTAGTAAATTAAAGCTAAGATCAGTACATGATTGTCAAAATATAATTTTCTTTTTACTTATTATCCATTTATCCAATTTTATTATCCATTTTTGTCAAAGAGACAATATTGGTTTAATTTGATATTACCTAATTCTAATCCAATTTCTTTCGTTTAAACTTAGCCGAAATAAGATTATCACGTCTCATGCCTTGAGGCCTATGAGTTGAAAGGGATGGGTCTTATTAATAAGGACCCATTAAGCCTACTTCTACATGACATGAAGGTTATAAAGATATGAAAAGTAGCATTTTTAATAATAATAATAATAATTTTAAGTGGTAATGGATTATATGTTTCAATCAGCCAAGATTACTTCCGGTAATCTTCATGCAGTAATACACCAGCAGTAAATCGATATAGGCAAAAACATCAATATGAAATTCATATGTGACCATGAGTACCCTAACATGGGCGGCGATACCGGGGAATACGAGGGACGTGCCCCCTCTCGATTTTTTCGGGAGGGGGGGGATCGTCCCCCTCGATTCTTAAAACTTAATGTTATTTTTGCTCTTTTGTTACCATTTTTGATAGTTTTAATCATCTGCGCACCTATTCAGCAAATAAATATGAATAGAAATAGATTTTTAACTATTGTGAATGCGGGGCATGGGAATATCAAAGTCACCCTTTTCACTTTTAACGAATATGTATCCTCGGGGCTTTTTTACCCCGCGCGAGGGTATTTTTATTTCGCCTTTCGTGTTTTCGTCCCCTACCTCCCCCACCCCCCCCCCCAACCAACTCGTCACTTAAAATCTCCACTACTGGTAAACAAGGAACATACATACTGCAAATACGGGCTACCCACTAAATATTGTATGACAGACGCCATTTTGACTGTTGTATATTATCCAAATCACAGCGCGGTTTTCAGCATAAACCATCAAGTACCGAGATTAGTTGATAAATCAGTTGCAATTGTATAATCTCATGTAAAAATTGGTAGAATGCTTTATGACGTTGGTATTTTCCCGGGGTATTTTCATGACCAATTATACCAAACAATTCTAAATAATTTATCTACGAAAGGTCCCGCTGGTGTTGTTCAATTGAATGGCCTACGCGTTGACGATCACAACCCGAAAACGTTTCTTTTCGTAATAATAAACGTTTCGTCCTTCATAAAATCATAACTATTCAAGTTGAATTGCACAGAAAATATTTGACAGTTTAAATAAAAACTTACCTCTTTCCTCTGCGAAACTGAAAATAAAATGTTAGTTGTTTTATGCAAATGTTTTGCACAATTGTGTCTGTCCAAGTCGTACAAACAATCGTACAAACCTGTGGAAACCGCCGTTAAATTGCAAACCCAGTTTTCGATATTAATTATTGACATGGTAGTTAATATTTAACCAGCCAAATATGCGCCACTGTAAATGTCTCACTTGACCGTAACCGCACTGCATAAATTATGCAAATAATGCCCGATTCAGCGTGACCTGAACAAATTCCACCTTGTAACGGGGTTGTCTGAAGAACGCCTTTTTCGGACTCGGAGTCAGGGACGCGTCTGTACCATTCTGCATTGTTTTATTAGGATTAGTCATATTCTGTTATCACAAATAAAATCGAGATGAGTGTTTTGCTTTTATATCTCATTTTTATCTACCATGGCATGTCTAAATACGATTAAACGATCTTGAATATAATGCAGTTGTTTTGAGGACTGTCCGTAAACACACACCAAAAAAAAAAATAAATACTCAACAGCGGATGTCCTCATTTAAAAGTTCATCATGTTTACAGCATTTTCGTTATCTCTACATTTGTTTAATTTATTTTTGTACGCGTTTTTATAACTAGTAAAACGAAGGTATTATTATTTTGATTATCGTTATAATCATCATCATAATCATTATCATTATTATTGTAAGTATTGTTTTGTCATCATCATTATTATTATCATCATTTATCTATGATATTTATTTAAAAATTTTTTGCTTATTTGCTAATTTGTTTATGTATTTTATGCATTTTATTTTCATTTGTTTAATCATTATTATTTTCTTAGATTCATTTGAGTAGTTTACCTAAGTCTGTCAGAAAAGCATACAGATTCATATTACCTTTAAAAAAAATCATTAGAAATAAGGGACTGATTGGACGATAATGGAAATAGCATTTTGTATTAAACAATTATTCCCCGATTCAATTATCACCGCAGTTTGGTGTTGAATAACATTTCTCAATTGAAATTCCCTCTGCGATTGCGGCTCAGCACCGGATCAGTTTCAAAGCGATATTCATGAGCACGCGTCATATCACACAATCCATCCATTTTTTTCATTTATCAGCGATAAAGACCCACTCAATTTTTTTTCAGAAAATAGCATTTGTCACTCCATCAAATCCACGTTTTCTTTGCGGTCTCCCATTAAAATTATTATTATTAAAATATTTCAATCGTCGCGTTAGGTGGAATGGACATTTTATGAGTATTTAGAATTTATTTATTCATATATTCATTTACTTATTTATTTATTTATTTATTTATTTATGTATCAATGTATTTATTTATTTATTTATTTATTTATTTATTTATTTATTTATTTACTTATTTAACTGCGCCTAACCAATATGACATTCACTCGAAGACAAAGTAGACTATGTCAGTCAACAAAATGAAAAACAGATACATCCTTCATCCCTCAAAATTCACTTCTCTCAAATCATAAAACTGAATGATATAAGGCAACAGGATAGACATCGTTGTTCATATTCCTGCTCGGTTACAGGTAACTGCTCAGCCAACAATCAATTTTGAAAAACATGTCAAAATTGTTTTTGTCCAAGATGTTGTAGTTTGTGCTGCATAATAAATTGGCCAGAGCATTCACAACAAAGCAACAATTAAGTATTGCAAACACACAAAGTTAAACGTTCATTAAATAAAATCACTGCAAAATCGGTGGTGTTAAAGTCAACCCCTGTGGTTTTGCCCAACAAAGATACTAGGTAATGGTGTTAAATTTGAACACTCTGGTGTTATCTAAACACCAAAAGAATTACTTCATTAGTCAATCAACTTTTTATTACGTGTGATGTTAAAATTAACACCCTGGTTTTTGCAGTCCACTCTCAATAGCATGTAACACCAAAATATTGTTGTGTCATCAACACCACTCTCAGTACAATCACAACAATTGGCACCACTGGAAAAGACAGACCAAACGGAGGAAAGGTCACACATCGATCATTATTTACAAAACTGCATTTTATTCCAATATAAATCGAAATGTATTTTATACAGAAAATCACTCTATACAAATCACAATTTGATGTATACCGTATTCATATGTACCTTGCAAATCCTACTGTAATTTAGGGTTGCACGTTATTATCTAAATCTAAAGCCCCTGTCCCACTACTGCGGGCAAGCGTTGCGTGTGACTTGCGGGGAACCATTTTTGCTACCCGCAGGTCCCCGCAGATGGCCCGAATAATAATCGTGTTATTTCAAATTGATTTATCTTAAAGTCCCCCTGTCCCACTACGCGGTGCATCGATGCTTATGACTTGCACGGGCAAAATTTTCCACACGCAGTGTTTTTAGTTGATTATATCGCTTCTCTGTTTTGTGATATGATATTTTATTTTTTGACGGTTCGCGTCCTGATCCTACTCCTGGACGCGCATGTGCTACTTTAGTTCCTTCATGCGTGTATTCCGTGCACTTTGGGTAACTGTCAGGCGTCCGTAGAAGCTTCGACATTGCATCCGTTATTTACGGGCACATACGGGCGCGCGACCCGGTACCTTTTTTTTTTTTTCTTCGTCACATACTCTGTCGTGTGATTCTTCTTGCGTGGGTTATTTCTTTTTCTCTGTATTTTTTCTTCTGCGATCCTCTGTAATACTTGCGGGAAACTTTTTGCTACCTGTTAGTCGGACGCACAGCCACAAGAGGTAACCCTCAACAAACAGCAGCAAAGCAGTAATAATCAATACAAAACGCCCAATTGTATGAATGACCATCTATCACGGATGTTTGCATACGACACCGTTCCTCTTGCAGTAACACCGTATACCGTAGAAGTTCCACAGATGACACGCATTCGTGCTATAGCCAACGATCCACGGGCAACCTACGTCTTTTAAAGTTTCGACTGGTGGTAAGACACCGTAGATTTCACGGAGATGAATGTGTACGTACATCATAAACCCATGAACGGGTTGTCTAAAAATTGACCTTAATGAGTGAGGAACTTTCGTCTTTAGCGCCGTATTCAC
>JZLH01S0117796.1:106362-118114 GCA_001188425.1 Eucidaris tribuloides | reverse complement strand
GGCAAATGGTAAAAAGTGACTTTTCTTTCTTCAGATAAAAAGATAATACAATGCTACAAGAAAAAAAAACATGGCTAAACATCGAAAGTACTGGTATATAATGTCTAGATTAGTACATGCATAATAAAATTGGTTACTTCTTCAATATTACAGTGGAATCAAACTCAAAATGAAAATAAAGAATGTTTTGAATGTAAAAATGTAATATGCTATACAATGTAGGCAAGGTTTCTAACTACGCTGACGATCAAATTATATCTTACTTATTCTTTTGTACTTGTTAGATATATATTTCATTAGGATTTGATTATGCTCTACTTTTGCAAAAGGAAGGAAGTGAAATTTTGATTTTTCAAACGCTTTTAAATATCCAAAACATGTTATACCTTCACGCAAAATATGACGAAGAAAATGAGCATAAATTTGAAATTAAAGTCAGAATGCTGCAAATGTGCATTGGTGCTAATGTAAATGGCGGATAGAAATGTTTCATTTTCAAGGAATAAAACTGTTGTCACTTACTTCATTTTGCCAAAGAAAATCTTCAAAACGTTATATCAAAAACTGCATCGCTTACCTAACTCTTTGTACACAACATTTTACTTCATTCCCTGTGCTAAAAGAATTGGGGGAGTTTGAGGATGACACTTCACTCCAAAATATGCTCAAAATGCAAATTTAATTTTAAAAAAATGCTCTACACGTTAAGAGATATTCGTTAGGATTGACTTTTGAATGACATGATGCTACATTGTAAATCGGTATCAATATCATACATTTTAAGACTACATAAATGTTGTGTAAAAATATGTACACCAATGTATTTATCATTAGCTACTCATTCTGTAAGACGAATAAAGTAAAATTCACTAAAATTCACCCAACAAGTTTCAAATTTACTAATTCACTCCTTCGTGTTTTGGGGGCATTACAAGCAACACTGGTTAGAATTAAATATACAAATATTATTCCTTTTTCTTACAGAGCCATATAGTTTTATTCACCATGAAATATGCAACACTTTATACTGTCTACAATCTCACCGCGTGAATTACATTTTCTTAATTAATTTAATACAAGATCGAATCATACATGTAATTATGGAAATCAAAAAAATTCACAATTAATGCTGAACTATCTCTATTGTATTTGTCTATTTCTTCCGTTCACTTTTAATGTATATTTTATTGCTAAATACATTTCATTAAACTGAGTTTAGTTCATGCAATCCTGGTGGCACGACATACTCACAGGGGCAGCACCAGAGTAAAATCGTAGGGAGAGCGACAACTTTCAGGGATGAAAATATCAAAAAAAAATTCACGAATTACACTATTAAAGGCAGTGGATCTTATTTGCAGACATCCTCGCCGACCAGAAAAAGATAACCCATGCCTTAGGCTATTGATGAATGTCTGTGAAATCTGGGGGTCAGTAATTACATAGAATTTAAAATATGCGAAAGAAAAACAATAGCCATTTAGTGTACGTTCTATGGCAGGAATTTTTCCTCGCGAGAAAAAAAAATCAAATCAGAGTCTAACGGTCACTATAATTCCACTAAAAGTAAGTTTCTAGCTCCTATATTTTGATCAAGGTTCCCAGATGGCGTTTTCTTCTTAATACCATTGTATTTACACAATGTTAATGTTTAGGCATGTCAAAAGAGATGCCCTGCCTTTCAAACCTGTTGATTGTCCGTGTTTTGTTTTGTTTTATTTCAGGGGGCAGCTGCTTCCCGCCACTTCCCTGGCGCCGCCCCTACATACTAGTACACTCAAAAAATATTGGTGTTAAAATTACACCAATTGCTGTTGTGAGAGGACCTCGCCAAGTATTTTACACCAGTGTTAAATCCATGGTGCCAGTTCAACACACATTGGTGTTATTAAACACATTCTATTTTGTTATATCAACAATATTGTTATATTCAAACTCCGCGGTGTAATTTCAACATCTGAGGGTGTGGTCCTCTCACAACATCGACTGGTGTTGTATTTGACACCACTAGTTGTTTACAGTGCAATTATGCTCCAGCGACAACCGCTACGGTGAAAATATATCTCGAATGACATCGTCGTTATGGTTCGTGGATCGGGTCATTGTGAGGATTAGGTTGAAACTAGAGAAAGGGACAGGGTTGGTGTTTGGTTCAGTGCATTTGTCATCGAATTAATATTGTCGCCGGAGCATTCACTGCAAAACCGGGTGTTAAATTTAACACCTATATGGTGTTGCCTAGTATAAATATCACATGAGGTGTTAAATTTCAACACTATTGGTGTTATTTAACACCAAACGAATTACTTCAAACACCAAAAGTGTAAGATTACATACAAATGATGTTGAAGTTAACACTTGTCTGCTATCTATGTATCGCAAGCCTTGCACTGCAAAAACAAGGGTGTTAAAATTAACACCCATGGTGTTGCACAATATAGATACCAGACTTGTTGTAAAATTTCAATCAACAGCATTGGCTTAAACACCGAGGGTGTTGAATAATCAACACTTTGTTCAACACCCTTGGTGTTAAACTTAACACCTTAGTTTTTGCAGTTTGCACTGTGGGTGGTTTAGGTGTGTATATCATGCATTTACAATTTTAACACTATCGCATCAGGAAGATGGTACACAGAAGTCCTGTCAGGAGAACGACGAGGTTAAAGGTCACTGCGCCTGCGCCGTTGCAGAGGTTCCGGTTACAGCAGAGCTCGCAAAACTCGTGTTCCGGGTCGCCGAGACAAACAGGGCGACAGTCCGACTTCCGTTCTTTGCATCCCCGAGAATAGGACATCTGTCCCAAATGCATTATGGTTTGTTTCTGTTTGATGAAGAAAAACGTGGAAATAGGAGGAAAGAAGGGGTGGCAGAGGAGAAGGAAGACGCAAAGCGGAAGGTGGGTGGCCAGGATTGGAGAAAATGAAAAGATGCGGGAAAGGAAAACAGGGTATAATTGAGGTTTGGTGGAAGGGTAAGAATAGGAGACGAGGTGCAAATGGGAGAAAGAGGTTGGCGGCAGAGGAGAAAGATGATGGAAAGGAGAAAACACAGGATTGGAAACAGTAAGGAGATGCGGTAAAGGACAAGAATACAAATGTGCGATTATTTGGTGGAAGTTAAGAATGGTAGGAATAGGAAAAAAGGGGGTGGCAAAGGAGAAAAAGGCGAAAACAGAAAGGGGTAAACCATGATTGAGAAATGATAAGATGGAGGAAAGGACAAAGGTGCATGTATGGGAATTTTTGGTAGAAGGTAAGAATAGGAAGAAATAATACCAGGCGCAAATTGATGAAGTATTCGAAAGAAGTTAAGAAAGGAGAGAAGAAATGGTAGAGTGGAAAAGTTAATGTTAGTGGTTTACATGGTTTAGGAGGGGGACGTGTTGGTGGAAGAAGGGTAATAAGAATCAGATTGAAAATTTGAAGAATACGAAATGTTTGGAAGAGTCGAATATAGGAGAATGTCCAAAGAGAAAAGAAAATTTTCAGAGAGACAGGCAGAATTGTTTTAACAGAAAAAATTTTCGTGGTTTTATGAAAGAGAATATCGTAAAAATATATAATAGGAATGATGATGATGGGAAGAGAAAAAATAAGAAGAAAACGAAGGAGAAGAGGAAGGAGAAAAAGAAAACGTAGAGGAGGAGACAAGAGAAAGGAAGAAGGAGGTGAAGAAGAAGAAGAAGAAGAAGAAGAAGAAGAAGAAGAAGAAGAAGAAGAAGAAGAAGAAAATAAGAAGAAAAAGAAGAAATTATATGAAACAGACGGTGATGAGGGTGATTATGAGGATGAAGAATAAGAAAATGTTAGATGATGATGATGATGATGATGATGATGATGATGATGATGATGATGATGATGATGATGATGATGATGATGATGATGATGATTACGGAGATGATGAAGAAGAAAGAGGGGAATAAGAAACAAGAGAGGCAAAAGATATAGGCAGGTTATAGCGCGGGATACTTCTTAGATAAAGTCATGCAAATCAAGGCCAATACTAAATACAGAAGAAAACACTGATCATGCCTAACAAGACCATTATCAGACTTGAGCTCAAGGGCCATGCACTATTGCAAAGATTTCTATTACAACATCTTTCACACAAGGTATGGTCCGTTCCTTCAATACAGACATTGTTGCAATCCGATTTTCTTTCGACACATCCACGGGAATACACCATCTCCCCCGGGTTCTGCATGGTAGTTACCTGTATATCGATATGTATCGATATGTTGATCGATTATATATAATTATATCGAATGATGCGACAAAGCAATACCAACATTTTTGCGAGATTCAAAGATAGAATGAGAAAATACGATGAAATTAATGACGACAGCAAACAAGAAATACAACAAAAATTGTAACAGGACATTTCGGGACAAGATAACGACATTGGAAGGCAAAATACACAAATAAACAAACAAATAAACAAACAAACGGTGTTTATTATCAACATAACAAAAGTTAGAGAGCAGCATAAATATCAACAAACAGACAAACAAAACAGTGTTTACGGTCAATATAAGAGAAATGAGAGGCAACATCAATACCAACGAGTAAATAAAACAATGTTTATCGCCAAAATAACAACATTGAAAGGCAACGTAAAGACAAACAAAAAAGCACATAAAACAGTGATTATTGTCAAGATAACACAATTTAGAAGGCAATATTAACACAAACAAACAAATAAACAAAACAAGGATTATTGTCAAGACAACAGAATTTGGAAGGCAACGTCAATAAAATCAAACAATACAGTGTTTATTAAAACAAATTAAAACGTTTTCACCAAAATGTATTTACACAGAAACAAACGGGGAAAAACAACGGAAACATAAACCAAACAAATATTACAACAAATAACGAACATCAACAAATAGCAGTATCCAAGAGGTACGTATTGACAGGAATTTCAACGAATGTAGAATGGTAACAGCATGACAGAGATCCATGGAACACACAACACAAATCAACAACAATAAGTCATAAATTGATTGGATGGATACATCGCAATACAACGGATTGGACATGCACAGAATGACAAAACACAATTTGGACGTGGAGACGGGATAACATCGGGCAAGTAGCACGCCATAGGAGAAAATCCGAAGGTAGTGAACATTGAGTGGACGAGTCATAAGTAATGACACACAACATTAATTGATTAATGTCCATAAACAGCGAGATGGGTTTGCACAGAGTCGATAACACATCGATTCAACGAAATGGTTACGGAAACAAAATATGGACAAAAACGATCATTATACAAGAGAAGAAACGAGCAAAATTAAAATGGACAAGAAAAACGTGAACATCACCAAAACGAATATTGACAACAAGGCAGTGGGGTAAGATGGGTGGGATAAGGTATAGGGTGGGGTAAGGTTTGGGGGTGAGGTACGAAAATTCATAAAGGTGGACACGAGGAAATGACGTCATTCAGATTGGTAGTACCACAATCAACGATTGACGAGTTGATGACAATGTTGTAAAATAAATCACAACGTTGTTTGAAGATTATGAGTAAATGTGATAAAGATGACGCAGAGTTAAGCGATATTACAAAAGGTTATCATGACACGGAACAGTGAGTGACAATTATGACAAGAGCAGTGAGCATTAGTGCAGTGCCAAATAAACATCAATGGTAGACACAAGCAAGTGGTTAAGATACAATTTATAAATAAAGGTAAAGCCGCATAAGTAGAAAATTGAAGTAAAATCATATTAGGAGATATAAATCAAAATAGTTGGGGGAGAGGTAAGGTGGTGTTTAAGAAAACAAAACAAAACAGAAATTGTAAATATTGTTAATGTTATGTGTAATTCCTCATATAATTTTTCAAATTCTCGGTTCAAACTGGAATTTGGTAAAGTCATATTTATTAAATTTCCCTTGTCGTATAGATCAACATTCTAACTTAATAGACCCCATGTGCCATACACATCATTTAAGACGATAATACACCTATCAATTGTAAGATTCACCCCTCGACCCCCGGGAATGGTGCGTCATGGGTGGGTCATTTACCAACACATAATGACGCAAGGTACCGTCATGGAAGCATTTGGTCCGTCACAGCATGGTGAATGGGGTGCGTCAGTTTGTATACGTTTAAATAGGCCTGGGCACAGTCATTGTAAGAAAATGGTCCGTCATAGTCGAGACACACAGGTGCGTCATGGTATATGAAAATCCGACTCACGTTTGACAAGTGACGCACCATTCCCGGGGGTCGAGGGGTGCGTCTTACAATTGATAGGTGTATAACAGTAACAATTACCCCTCAATGAAAATTACAATTGTGATTTTACCCTTTTGTTGTTAACTATCTCGAGATAAAAGCAAAATTTAACAAAACCAACAGTATTTTTAAGCTAAGACTTTGTTCTTGACGATGATGTAAGCACCATGTCACAAGAGTATTATCTTATTACCAAAGAGGGCGCTTTTTGTATGACTAGCATCATCTCTAATACTTACGTAACAAACTGACTCATAATCGGGGCATTCAGTGATGTAGACGCCCTCTACCGATGTGTCGGCCTGGTCACAGCCCGTCCCAGTACACTTGAAACACCATAAGGCCTCCGTAGCACCTGATCACGTGACAAATACAGTTTAAAAAAAATGTCTCCATATGATTGTGGTTTATATGATAATTCTTATGATTAAATCTAAGATTAATTAAGGTGGAATGTTATTATTTTGAACAAACTTTATTCACCAAATTGTATGCAAACTGTACGCAAATTCTTTGCAAACGGTATGCTAATTGTATGCAATTTTGATACAAAGTTACTGCAAATTGTATACAAAGTATGCAAATTGCAAATGTATGTATACAAAGTATGCAAATTGCAAATTGTATACAAACTTTGTGCAAATTGTCTTGCTCTTGAGCCGCCAGTTATATGCAAATTGGTGCCAATAGATACAAAAATTGTATGCAAAGTATGTCAATTGTATGGAAACTGTATTCAAATTGTATGCAAATTGTATGCGAATCGTCTAACGCAGCTCGAATTGCCCCGCTGTCAGCGATTCCAGCAGAGAGGCGATTAGAACTAGTTTTGTAAACGTATTAATCAATACGCATAATATGGTGCTCAGATTTCGAGGGGAAATAAAAATTTAAATAAAAACATACAAACGTTTGCATTGCATTATTGGAAACATAAAGTGCCCAATTCTATTATACACGTCAAGTGAGGGCGCTATTCGTTCAGCTTTGAAAATAACATTTTAAACCAATTCTTATTACGCTTTAAAATGAACAGAGAGAATAGAAAATTTTAATTAAGTTCTAAAATATAAATTACTTGGTGGATGTATAACCATATAGGTGGTGTAATTGGTTATTCATCCATCAAAGAGCTTCAATGGACAAGATTTAGCTGCCACTCGTGGGGGAAACCCCTGCTGTAATGGAATTTAGCCAAACATGGGTTGTAGTGGTAAACAGCGTTCCGTCGGGGGGAGTAGGGGTTTTTGATATATATGAAACTTTTTCTGACAATTTTTAACAATATGCTTTGATCCTAACAGGGTTTCAAAGAATTCTTAATCTTATACATATTTGTCTGCAGACATTATATTCGGGTAAATCCATTGTGGCCATTGTCCAAGCTAGTCGCTTCTCAGGTGCACTGAGAAACCGTATAATTACGCAAAAGGTAACGTCAACTTTCTTGAAGAAATATAATTTTTCTTGCATTTGTTTATGTTATTTTTTAGGGGAAAACTGAGTTTCGTAAGTGAAAAGTGGATTTTTGTAGGGGAAAACTTGTTTTCGTAATCGTAGGTGGAAAAGTGGGGGTGTTAGACCGAAGGGGGAAGGTAGTGTCCGCAGGGGGCAATACGCATACGGCATAGAGGAGACGAGAAAGGAAAGTATAAAATACTTACCGAATACCATTAAAAGCAAAACACCTGCAATCAAGAACTTCATTGCTGCTTGTGAACGTATATCTGGTGGTCAAATGAAATAAAAAACACCAAGCGATACAATTAATAAACCACTGCAAACAAAGACCGTCAACACGATAAGATCACATTCTTGAACATTGCATCCTACGAAAACATCGTCATACTTCTTTGATTGTTTTCCTGTAACCCATTCTGCAGTCTCATTCGTTTCTAATGACCCCCTCCCCCGGTCCCACCATTTTTATTTTTTTTTATTGATTGATTTTTTTTGTTTATTTATTTTCATTTATTTATTTATTTATTTATATGTTTATTTATTTATTTATTTATTTATTTATTTATTTATTTATTTATTTATTTATTTATTTCTTTATTGGGGGGAGGAGTTATCTACTACAGTCGTCATATGTTTAGTCACGAGGTATACAGTGCGTCCCAGAAAAAAAAGAGCAGAAGCCCAATACAAAGGCTTATTGTGTGGAATCAATGGGTAGTATGATTTCAAACACATGTTCAAAATCAAATTTGACTTATGCTTTCTCAAAAAAATTCATTAAGCAAATTTATTCACTCATGCTTCGCTGAGTACCATAACTTTGAATTTTGTGTGTGCGTCAAAATCCATTTGCTACACTTAATGGCTTTGCACATCAAGAAAACAGATGAGCACATCTTAGTCGCAGTGTCAAAGCCAACCATTGCAGCAAATTGTTTTGACATTAATATTTCAAAGTCTTGGTACCTAGAGATAGATGAATAAATAAGTTTGCTGAATGTATCATTTTAAGCGCACATTTATTCTGGATATGTGTTTTTGATAATATTCTCCACTGCTTCCGCACAATAAACCTTTGTTTTAGGGTTCTATTTTTTCTGGGGCGCACTGAATTGCAATTTCTTATTTTGTTATGCCTTATAACCTTTATTATGTAGAAGAAAAATAGGAAGAATTGTTACGTTATATCAAGAATCACCGACTATTTTGGTGTTTAAGGTATTCTAAACGAGTTCACCTTAAACTCATTGTTTGCTTTCGTATTACAACTTGTTTTCCTTGTATAGTTCATTTTGGCTGTATGATACACAAACTACACAGACTACATGCCGAATGCCATAACACAGAATACAGTGCCATTCGTGAAGCGTACCCCATGTTTATTCTAAGGTTAATAATTAACTCTGAGCGACGCGTATAAATAGTTGTCTCATGTAGTCATCAATGTGGGTTTGTCTGACCCCGTGCAATAAGTGCAACCCCTTAAAATAGTGTTGTTCTCGAATCTTATCTTAGAAATCAAGGTGTTTCCTTTTCAAGTTTCTTAACTGCGGGATTTTCCTGTTATTTTTAATCATTCTCATTCAAGGCTTGCAATTTTGTTAATCCATAATAACTTATGCCAGTATATTCATTCATTCATTTTATTTCATTTTCCAACTTTGACAAAAAATAATTCAGTATATTGAAAAATAATAATTTCATGTCATTCAAGGGTCTGTAAGCTAATGGTGTTGTCTGGAAAATAATAAGTATGTGTGTGTGGAAAACACACAAATCTATTGGGACTATAATATACATCAATGGTGTTTTAAGGACGGCTGTTAGAGTTGGCATTGTTATTATATAACAAAATTACATGATATTGATATTACCACATTGTACTGCATTAACTGATGAGTATTTGTACGGTATTATAATGCAAAATATTGCTGTTTTTTTATCATTAATCTTGTATTTGAAATATAGTAAATAATATTCCAGTATTCCTATTTTGTAGTTGTTCCATAATATAATTTTCATATTGTCTAATTGTCCATAAAGAAAGGAATATATTCAGCTATAAATACATAAGGTATGAGCAATAAAATATATCTCACTCTGAATGCTATCATCAAGAATCTTGAAACTGATGATAGTACTATGTTTTAAATATTTCAGTCTATACATGTACTGAAAGAGCTGCAGTAATTTCAACGAATTCAAGGTCTACATAAGGTCAAAATAGGGTAACATTATCTGTACTCAATTTGTTTGGTTGCTCTGGCATATATTTTAATGATTAAATATTGCCTGAATATTATTCAAAACGAAATAAAGCGTGTGTCACCTCCCTGCTATGTGTTACAAGGTTGTTGAAAAGCATAAACGACGTTATCGGTTAATTCTGTGAACATTTCCATACAGACTTGCTCGGGGAATTTTCTGTTTGGGTCACACTCGGTAAAGAAACATGTATGACCCAGAATTGGGTCAGATTTGACCTGATTTTGGTCAGATGTGATCCAAATCAGGGTCAAATTGGACATTTCCAGGTATGACCGCAACCATTTGGGATTTAGTCTCACGCCGTCTTTTAAAAATTTACTTTTTATACTTTCCCCTTTTTCAATGTGTAAACTTTCTCTAAAGTTGCATTCATGCACACAAGTAATGGCTGGAAATAAGATTAATGTATCAGCCTGAGGTTTTATTATGAAAAGTGAACAAATTTTCTTCTCGGGTTTTTTTTTTTTTTGGTATTTCCGTTTATTTTTCCCTTCGATGTGCGTAATATACATTCAAGCCCCAGTAAATATGTATCTAATCCTCCAAATTGTTCAGAGATTAAGTTTTAGTTTCGACATTGTGTTAAGGCCCCCCCCCCCCCATCACGTTCACTTAAATACTGCACATCCATATTTGTTACAAGCATTTGGATAATAAGCGTTCTATTTAAAGGGCAAAGAATCAATCTTCCCCAATACTATATAAAATATTTCATATTATATAATGGTCACGTACGTCCTGATCAAATGATTGGTTGAGACCTATCATGTGACCAGTCTTTTATTTTACCTAATGGCAAAATTTGCTAATGACCAGGGATATTGACTGGTGATAATGACCAGTACTAATGACCGCTGTGGCTTTCCATTATGTATCGTCCGCGCGCACTCGGCGGTCATTAGTAACTGCGCGAATTACGAACCAGCGGCAGCGCAGGATCATACGCGTGTACGTACGTGTACGTGTATACGCGTGCGCGCATGACCATCAGCGTGATTCCGACGAGTGTACATCACTCAAAATATTGGCCAGTGCCAACGTGAAAATGCTAACTTTTCGAATGCTGTAAAATGAAGAAATACAGGAATTGTTGAGTGGATCTGATGCATTCACCACTTATTAAGGTATACTTCGGGTTCTGAAAATTAGAAGCATAAATAAATCGACTTCCCAGCACAGATTGCCTTCGACAAGGTTCACTTCAGGTGCCGTACCGTACCGGTTAGGTGAGTTCTAACGTTACGCTGCCCGCGGTGTCGCGACTACTGAGTAACAGAATTAAACGTTAAGAATTTGCCCTTGAAGTGGCCCCTTCAAATTCTTACATCGAGTAATTCCAGTTTAGGAATTGATTGTTGGCAAATGCCAATGGTTAACGTTACAGTTGCACGTCATTAAGAATATCATGAATGCCAGTAAAGGCAGTAACGTTAGACCTAACGAGTAACGTTACGGTACGTCTAAACGGGCAGGTCAAGGCTTGTCTCTGGTCTAACGTTAAAGTCTAAACGTACCGTTTCATCGTCAGCCATATCATATCATTATATTGCAGTCATCAGTCGATCTGCCGACCTTTCTTTTTCATTTAGTTCAGTTGCTATCATTATTATTATCATCCGATCATCATCATTCATCATCGTCATTCATCATATATTCATCTAGCATCTGTCATTAATTTCGCCTATTAGTCAATTATCCAGCGCAATCTCCCGTTCTATTTCTTCTCCTTCTTCCTCTACTTCTTCTCCTATTTCTTCTCTTACT
>JZLH01S0117796.1:85874-96624 GCA_001188425.1 Eucidaris tribuloides | reverse complement strand
TGTGTGTGTGTGTGTGTGTGTGTGTGTGTGTGTGTGTGTGTGTGTGTGTGTGTGTGTGTGTGTGTGTGTGTGTGTGTGTGTGTGTGTGTGTGTGTGTGTGTGTGTGTGTGTGTGTGCGTGCGTGTGTGTGTGTCTGTGTGTCTGTTTGTGTGTGACTTAAGAGTATTGATTATAAAAAGGAAAAAGGGGAAAAATGCATTGATAATATATCCCGGTTAATACACAATTGAATAATTGGGTCCATGCAATCCCCACCCCCCCCCCATTGTGGTTTTCATGGTCTATACAACGTCATTAACACCCCTAATAAGTTTGAAGAACATAGACACTCGAGATATTTGTAGTTCGCTACACATTCGATTGATCACGTATTTTGGAGTGATGGCGATAGATTTGTGTGATTCTGACCCGACTACCACAGAGCTTTGTAAATCAATATTTATTATGATTCCGCAAGATAAGATATCACAAGCTTCTCATTACGATATCAGTGGAGGCGCCCAGGGGAGCACGGGGCATTATGCCCCATCGTAAATGGTTTTCCTGCAATCACCACCACCTTCCCCCTCCCCTCCCGCCCCCACAAAAACTTTTAAATGGTATGGTCACGCTTTGAAAACGCCATACCTCGGGCGAGTGCAGCAACTTTAATTGTTTACTCGAGGGACGTCTTTTTCAATCCTTTGAGCTTATGGCCAACCCCTCCCATGCAAAGATCGTGTCAATGATTATTATTGTTATATTACAATATTATGTATTGATTATTGTATGGAAATAAAACAATCAATCAATCAATCAACTCCCCAACCCCCACCAAAAAAAAAATCAGATTGCCCCACCCCACCCCCTTATTGAAAACCCTAGTGTTGCCACTGTGAGATATGAAAATTGTTACCCATACCGACATCGACGACGATGTTGGATTTGATTTCGTCATAACAGGATGCGGAAGTATGTGTTTACTTCCGGTCCGGTCAATTAACAGGGAAATGTGTCCAAAGGTAGACCACTAACCTCGTGACCATGGTGACCGCACGTCTGAAATCAAACCGGTCAAAGAAACCGATTAGATATTTAAAAAATAATGAACAGAATCATAGATTTTGTTTCTGTAAATCGCTCGAAATTGAAAGAAATTTTGCATACTTTAATTTAAACAAAATGATTTATGATTAAAAATTGAATTTTCATTTGCCTTAATATGACGACGCGAGATAAAACACTAATAACTAAGTGCACTTGTATTTATCTCGAGTCGAGAAATGCACAGAAAAATACCCTTCTTCAATCGTTCTGCCGACGCATAAATTTGTGATTTATAAACTGTTATATTTTTTTTATAAGACAATAACCACCCGTTCCACAGAACAGAAAAAAAACACGTGAACCCTGCATTCTCCATCTGTTTGAAACTTTTAGAAGTTATCATCAAAAAATACATATAAAATTTATACTCATTTATATATATATGCATTTATTTATATTATAAATACAGAACAAATAAATATTAGTTTGCCCTTTTCTGCTCATTTTATAATAATAATAACGTCTTATTTACCCAGGGTAGCCACTTAGTCACAAAGACTGCTCTACCAGCGGGCCCTGCATAACATGAATGCTATTATTACCCTTCTCTGTTCTATAATGCCGAGCGCCTGGCTAGAAAGCAGAAGGTACCATTTTTTTAAAAAGTCTTTGGTATGACCCGGCCGGGGCTCGAACCCGTGACCTTCCGGACCAGAAGCGGACGCTCTACCACTGAGCCAACTCAGTACAGTATGAGTATAGAGCATTATTGCACCCCTTTGCACTAAGCCAAGTATAACATTCGTTCCTTGCATGTTTTGCGGAATGATGTCATAAAAGGTTTAAAATAAAGAATGTAACAATAATCAACAAATTACTTTGTCATTTTCTGTTTATTTTCTAGGTCACTTCCTCGGCCATCATGGATTCCAAAATTTGCGGGCTGTCCAGCCTTCAGGTGTCCCTCTTCGTTTTCGTCGCCACGATTATAGGTAAAGGTCAAAGGTCAAATCACGGGCGTAATCTGTGGGATGCATTGGGTAGAGACAACAATTCTGTAGTCGTCTGTCTACAAGTGTTCATCATTTATGATAATGCGACATTTATTTATGTGTACCACATACATTCATGAAAGTTTACAAATCTTATGCATTATGTCTCATGCAGATTATTATTCATATACCAATATAGTATTACTGAAATAATACTACTGAACTGACTTAATTCAGTGAGTTTCGCACGAAGTATGGACCTACAACGGTCTAAATGACCTCTAATCTTTGATGTATTTTTAAATTGTAATTATCTTCAGATTTTACAAACATATCTTTCATATAGCCTTAGGCCATAAGCGATGTTCTGCTGTGCTGCTGGAGAGTTGCAAATAGACTCATGCCGTTAATGTATGTGGATTTCACGATTGCTACGTTATAAAAATGTAAATTTTAATAATTAAGAGGTAGAGGCTTGAAAATCGCGACAATTAGGCTGCTGCCCCCCCCCCCCCGACCAAAAGTGCATAACTGAGATTTTTTTTCAAAATTGAGTTATACATGTAAGTGTAAGGGGACTCAGTACATCATGTTTAACATGCATAAGACAAAAAAAATATCATTGGAAGTGTCGCATTTGGTTTCAATAATCCGCTTGTTAAAAGGACACTGAATACGGGGCTTTACGTGTTGGAACAAAATACCTTTGCTCATATATCTCCCAAAACACAAAATGTCAGTTATGGCCCTTTTGTCATGGGGGGGGGGGGGGGCAAGTATGGAGCATTGACCGCAAAACGATCTAGAAAAAAAAAGTTCTGTAGTCTCCAGACTGGTACTGAAAAAAACCCTTACAAAGTGATTAAAGACACTATATAACACTGTGGAAGACCCGTTTAAAAAATGTCGAAGCTTGTCTATCTGACATATCTGACAGTGTTTGAATGGACAAATAAACACTTGGAACACAAAAGTTTGGACAGTTATGTTTGTCACTGTACAATATGTGCAGATACAAATTGGCACATTAATTTTATATCGGGCGATAGGAAATTCTGCATCACAGCAGTCTATGGAGAAAAGCTGGAATAGTCTCTAAATGATTTTCACTTTTTTAAAGCACTTAATGATTGTTTTACACTGCAGTTTTTTCAGGGCTTCATTTTTAGACTGTATCAAAGACACTAGTAGCATGGGGAATCGTGTAGCTCAGATTTTTTAAACTGGAAACATTGTTATACAATACCTTTAACATGAAGTTGCTGATGAGACAACACCTTTGTTCTCCAATTTTTGTGTGCGCATTGATGAGATAATCGACTAATTAGTGAGGCCTGTTCCTCAGTCCCATTCGTCGTAGAAGGAAACAACGTCAATATTTCAATGTCACGATTTCACAGACACGAACGTTACTCACTAGATCGGTCTTTACAACTATGTTATTAATATTCATGAAGGCATGTGGGTCTGCATTAGATGCACATCGGAATGTACTGTTGAAGGTATTCTTTTAAATGAATGTAACAGAAGCCGTTCACGCAGTCCTCCATTATTTACAGAATGATTGTTTTCAAAATTGCCTGACTTACGTTCATATTCAGTTTTGAAACATCTTAGTAGAGGAACAATGTTAAGGTTCCGTGACACTTTCATGGGGACAAAGGTTTAAAAGTGGTTTTGGATTGTCTGAAGGGTACTAAACAAATCTGGCTTGGGTAACCCTCTTCAAAATGTCAGCAATTTTTGGCAGGGGTCAAAAAGGGTTCTACAGGGGTCAAATTTGAAAAATGGTCTAATTGGTTCGAATTATACACCAAATTACGCGTCTTGTCAAGCTGAATCCAAAAAGGTATAGTTTGCCCTATATCTGACCATCCATAAAGTTACTATGACCACAAATGGAGAAAGGTCAATGCACTTTCGGTCAAAGGTCAAACTCTTAAATTAACCAAATTGACTGATTTTTTATATGTAAATCTATGTTTTCTGGCATGATTAATCCAACTAAACAACTTAAAACCACAAACAGGCAATCCTAACCTTGAAATTTCACAAATCATGTTTATGTACTTTAACATAGGCTTATACAGCATCCGTATTTACATGCAATCCTATGCATCTTATCTTAATATTATATTTTTGAAATTTCAAGGTTAAAATTGCCTTTTTGGCGGTTTTAAGTTGCTTAGTTGAATTAGTCGTGTTAGAAAACATATATTTGGATATCAAAATCAGTCAATTTGGGCAATTTGAAAATTTGACCTTTGAATGAAAGTGCATTGACCTTTCCACGTTTGTGGTCATAGTGACTTAACGGATGGTCAGACATAGGGCCAACTATACCTTTTTGGATTCTGCTTGACAGGACGAGTAATTTGGTGTATAACTCAAACCAATTAGACCATTTTTCAAATTTGACCCCTGTAGAACCCATTTTGACCCCTGCCAAAAATTGCTGACCTTTTGAAGAGGGTTACCCATGCCAGATTTGTTTAGTACCCTTCAGACAATCCAAAACCACTTTCAAACCTTTGTCCCCGTGACAGTGTCACGGAACCTTAACAGTGTTCCTCTACTATCTGTGGATTCCCCATGCTATTGTGACTTTACAGATTTTCAAGCACTTCCTAGATTGCGAACGAGGATGTGACGAAGTTACGTTCCAGCCACGTTATTTATTTACCCTGGTAGTTTGTATAAGAAAATGTACTTGGTCACGACATTATAAATAAATGTCACAATGAATTACAGTTCTTGAAAATGCGCAAATTAATGTTAGAGAACAAACCTGAAATAGGATTTTAGTTATATTTTGGATAATCATCAGTAAGAATTTGGAAAATACCAATGGGACTACGAAGAGTCACGATATTTTGCCTTGGCCTGCAGTGCAAATTGCTGTAGTCGGATGCCTGTTGAGCGCTGCATCATTGATGTTCTGGTTTTATAAATTGTTTCTGTTTTATTATGTTTCCAGCCAGTGTTTCCAGCACCACCGCTTTCAGTTGCTACAGGTGTTCTTCCGCAGATACCGACGCATGCGGAGCCAACTTTCAGGCCGGCGAGGTCGGGGTAGAAACTGTTCCCTGTCAGGGGTATTGTTATGTAAGTTATCAAATCACCAACGGAGGGTAGTATGAATAACAGTATCATCAATTTATTCGCGAATTTCACCTTCGTGAGGAAAATAAACGAGTAGCAATTGAAGAGTGTAGAATAAGTAGTACTTAAGTCACATTTTGACAAAATTGAGTTAGTGATTTTTCCAAAGTCGGTACATGCCGGGAAATTTTTTGACAACATTTTGGTCAAGTTGACCCTTCCCTAGTAGGCGTCAGGGGAGGGGTCAACTGGGGTCAAATTTTTAACTTGATCTTATTTCTTCAAAATGTATCTCAAATTACTCGACTAGTTACAAGGACTAAGACAATATATAATTTATCATGTATTTTGTGCATTGTTGATGAGATATGGGGTCACTTCTGGTCAAAGGTCAAATGAGGTCAAATTTAAAACAATGTCCAAATTTGACAAATTGCATAGCAAATTGTTCGTCTTATGATGGACATTCCAAAACTATATACAATTAAGTGTTTTTGACATTCATTTATTCGAGAAATGCATTTGTTTTCCTGGGACCCTTGTTTTTTTTTTGTAGAAGAAGAACTTAGTACACAATATTGATTATTGATTATTGGAAATCGACAAGTGCAACAACGTTTATTTTTGTCCCCGGGTTTTTGTCCTATATTCATCTTTTATTATGTCAATTAACTTCACCAAGTTTGGATGTACAACCGAAACAATTGTGATCGTAGACAAATTTGAAAACTTTGAGCCTTTGTTTCTCAAAAGTAGTATTATGTGACTTCAGTACTTCTTATTCTACGGTCTTCAATTACACTGTACAAACTATGTTTAGCTGGTAAACGCTTTTCTAAGCACATTCTTGCTCCCAGGTTTTGTAAACATGTTTAGAGGCTAAACGTCGTGTATTGGAACACCAAACACCAAGTGTGAATAATGTAAAAAAATCAAAAAATCTAAACATTTCTTCATTTGCTATTGCTTTTTAAACACTGATGTGTGAAATAATGATAAACCTGATTTTTGTATTCGTGCACATACGATGATAACGTTTTTTTTTTCTTCTTCTTTTTAATAGGGTTCATTTCTCCGTACATTTCTGAAACGCACTTGACGCGTTTAGGGGCTGAAACTTAATGAAGCGCTATCACTTGCTCAGGAGGGGTTTTGCGAGGAAGCGAAACGCGTGAAATTCTTGTGTAGGGGTATTTTGGAACCGGCACTAAGTACTTGAGTGGTGGGGAAGGGTACTGTTTTTGGTCAAGCGTGCGTACATCATATTGGGGCCATTTGAAAACCTGACAGATTCCAAAAACTTATTTCAAAATATGTTTAAAAACAATGCAAACACTACGAAACCATTTAACTTGACATAATACTATGAAACATACACATTTTCTATATTATTCGGCGCGCTCCGCGTGCAAATGTCAAATTTCAATTTTGCAGGCGAAGCGCGCTGAATTTTTTGATATTTTTAAACTTGTTACCTCCCAATCCGAAATAAATGGATCGAAGCCCCGGGTGTAGTGCCGTTTTGACAAGGCGTAAAATCTATAATAATGACTAAGATCACTGTAATCTTCAATTTATTGTACAAAGCGAAATAGAAAGTTATGTGGAATCCAAAGAAAAAAGTTTAAAATGACGTCAAACTTCTTAATTTAACAATGATTGGTGTTGACTTTCTGTGATAATTTTCGTAAGCTAATATAGATTTCGCCAAACAGTGCAAGATCAGAAATAATATCATGATTTTTGCCAGAAAGGCGTTAAGTCAGCAACCGTTGAGAACCCGGAACGGCGCTGTCGCTGTACACAGTCGATGACGTTAGCTTTCGGGTTCGGATCAGGAATTTTGTCAACGTCCTTCTTTGACCATGAAATTTAGACAGCAGAAGCCCTGAACAGTTGGACTGCAAGGCCATTTTTCGTGATTTTCCGTCCTCCCATCCGTGGTATTTTACAAATCCCTAATGATAATTATTTAAATATTACTAAACCCGCGTAAATAAGGTTTGTTATCCTAATACCATGCGCACGTTTTTGAGAAAATTAATTAATTATGACGGTTATTTATAATGTCGTGACCAAGACGTTTTAGCAGTGTATAAACTACCGGGGACTTTCACCGTGTGCAAAAGAAAATTACGTGGCTGGAATGTCACTCCGTCGTATATCCTCGTTCGCAAACTTTGGAGTGCTTGACAACCTATGCATTAACAATGCTTTTGTGAAACCGAAGATGTTTGAAAACTAAATAGGAATTTCGGTGAAGTATTTGAGTGCAGCCATTCTATAAATAATGGAGAACAGCGTGAATTGCTTTTGTTAGGTTCATACAAAAGAATACCTTCTCTGGCAGTACATTCCAATGTGCAGGCATTCATAATTATTAATAACATAGTTGTAAAGAGCAATCTAGCGAGTAATGTTCGTGTCTGTGAAATCGCTATTAACGGTGATTCCTCCTTCTACGAATGGGACTGAAGAATTTGCCACACTAATTAGTCGATTATCTCATCATTGCGCGTGTAAAATTTGAAGAAAAAATGCTTTTTCTCATTAGCAACTTCATCTTAATCAATTTGTAATGCTATACCACTCTGGAGACTACGAAACTTTTTTTCTATAGAGCGTTTTTGGTCCATGCCCTACTAACAGTCCACGTGCATTTGATTGTAAAGTATTTCATCCAAAAGCAAGGACTTCTCCCGTATCTGATATTTCCCTTCTGTTGTTATTATGCGATTTTAATATTTTGTCGATTTCCTTGTGATTTATGCAGAAATCCGTTTACGACTATTTGGGGACGAGGACGATCGCTCGAGGATGTGAGCCCTCTACAGTCTGCCCTTCGAGATGTTTCGGCAATGACTGCCCATACTGCTGTAACACGGATTTATGTAACACAGCCGCCAGACACATACCAGCATCAACATCATGTTTACTCATCACTTGTGTTACGCTGATTTTGATGAAGCTCTACGTCTAGCTGCGAGAGATTATGTTCAAAATAACAGCATACATTACTCCATTAGTCCCATATGTGTATATACTAGGGATATGGGCTGTCACTGCGTCATACTGTGAGGGTTTGCCCACTCATTCGAATGTATTTTGCTTATAAGAACCCGGGATAAGAACTAATTCTTGCCCTCACGATATAGTGGGTTGTGGTGATACAGACAACCTTAGATACTTGCCGAGATGTAGTTTACAATAATGTAGGTATGTTGGTAAGTTACGTGAGTTAAATATAGTTCTATCATTTACTTAGCTGCTTAAATGGGTTAGTTAATATGTTTTTTATTTATGTATGTAGAAAATTGCGTAGTTTGTTTGGTAGACCATGCGTTAGTCTTTATAAGTTAGTTTAAAAGTAAGTTAGTGAGTGAGTGAGTGAGTGAGTGAGTTAGTTAGTTAGTTAGTAAGTTAGTTAGTTAGTTAGTTAATTAGTTGTCAGGGTATAGATTCCTACTAACGAAAATGACGAAGTCTGCCAGAATTTTGACAACAATGATAATTATGTAAAATAATTTATGTACATAGCTTAACTTAATTGTCACAGATGATGAAATCATCCGTTTATTTGCCGAACTACAGAATGCAATTTACAGGGCAAGAGCCAAGAACACCGGAGGGGGGCAGGGGATTATTTTCAGTTTCTGTCACGGTCCTTGGACAAAAACCTTTACTGCTGGAAAAAAATAAAGAGCTTCGTAGTTGCAAAACGGTCTAAATCTAATCCCTACCAAACTTGAGTTATTAACATCTAAACATTTACCAACTAATCATCGTGTGCGTTTGCAAAAGCCGTTAACTCTATGTTGTGAATCTACGCAAAGGCTGCTAATATCATATATAATGAATACAGTTAACGCCCTTTACATAGGCACACGACGTAATTATCTAACGATAGTATAACATTCAAAGCCAATTGACACAAGGACGTACGACATAATGGCAAGGGCGTCGATCCATGTTTCACATGGGGGGGGGGCAAAATTGAAAGAATGTCCAAAATTTTCGGCGAGCTCCGCGTGCCAAATTGTAATACAAAATTTTGCTCGCGAAGCGCACTGAAAAATTGTCAATTTTGTATGGTTAATATTATTGTTATGCCATGTTTAATGGTTTTATTGTTCTTTCCAACGCTTATTAAACCACATATTTGCATTGCATGTTAGAATTTTCAAGTTGTCAGAATTATTGGGGGGGGGGGGGCAAATCGATATGTTTGCCCCCCTCCCCATATTTTCATGGGGGGCGATCGCCCCCCCCCCCCTCCTGCCCCCACAGGATCGACGCCTCTGTATATTAGTGTTTATTTATATTTATCCGTAGGCACATGTACAAACTCGGGCAAAGAAAATTCATTTTTCTCCAAAGTTACAAAAAAAAAGTTGACTTAATCCATTTGGAAAATCAAACTCTTCAAATGGAAGATTAATTTCTCTCTCTGGTCTTGGTCTCGGCACAACTGGATTTGATGTACGTGTTATTGAACCTCCGTCCCCCATCGGCAGTTTAATGCCCATGTTCCCCCCCCCCCCCCGAAAACCATGTTCTTCCGCCCATGAGAAGGTGTACATGAATCGGCAGGGATTCAAATAAATTCTGAGGAGCTGTAAGTAGGAATGTATGTATACATTATAAATACAAAACTGTTATATTAAAGGCATTGTGTAATAATATTTCCAGTTTAAAAAAAAACGTGAGCTGTATGATTCCCCATGGTACCAGTGTCTCTGATGAAGTCTCAAAATGAAGCCCAGAAAATGTACACTTCAAAATGATCTAAATACTTCAATAAAAAGTATGAAAAACATTGAGAGACCATTCTAGTTTCCCCGTAGACTGCAGTGTTGCGTAATTTTTCTCGGCCGAGAAAAATTCAGGGACCAATTTTATTCTGCACATATTTCACAAGTGACAAGTGACAATGTCAGATTTGTCAAATATCAAAGTTTGACAGTCTTTTAAATGGGTCTTCCACAACGTTTATAGTGTCTTTAATTTAGGAATGGAAATAATTTCCACTAATCAAATAATAATACTTAGCGCATAACACATAGGCATACTTTGCACTCCCGTTATAACGAATGCGGTTGTAATTAAATTCCTGTTACAACAAAGTGAACATTCAGGTTCCAAAATTATCTGAAATGTCTTTATATACTTAACTCTTCGGTTATAACGGAATTTTGATACAACAAAAGAAAACTTCCGGTTCCGAAGATTTCGTAATAACGGCAGTCGCCTGTAATAACTTGTCTCTAAGCGCTTTATAGAACAGAGGTACGAAAGGGTGGAAATTATGCAGTTGGCTCGTAATTGTGAAATTTTGCAAAATGCTAAATAAATTATATCTAAACTGTATGTGTTTCAATTGGTTGAATTGGCGATGTAGTTTTAAATCTACTGTCCGAAGGCAAATCCCCCACAGATAAGAACCAGCAATTAAAAGTATAATAAATGCAGGCACATGAAAATGAATAATGCAAGTTGTCGTACCATATGGTGTGAACACAGCAAGTAAAAAACAACTGACTGTAATTAGTTGTACCACAAAACCAACGATATGTTTCATTATTCCAGTCAATTAGAGAGGACGTTATTCCATTTTGATGGGACAGTGAACG
>JZLH01S0117796.1:55434-69882 GCA_001188425.1 Eucidaris tribuloides | reverse complement strand
AAAATAAAAACATTATAAAAACACACATTGATGGAGCGCGGGCTGCGGACAAACTGAGAATGAAAATTGATTGTGAAGTCTTTATTCAACAATAGTTGAAGACTGCTTGATAAAAAATTTATACGAATTGACGTCATTCCTATCCAGAACAGGTTAGAAAAAAAAAAAAAAAAAAAATAAGAAACAACTTTAGCATTACAATATCAATCACCACAATAATAAATGAAAGTAAATATACATGTAGGAACGGATATATCATGTTAAATACGGTAAATAACACAGTCACGTAGTGAAATATAGCTAGTTTATTGCATTTCCGTTCAAAGGAAGTACGTTAATTTATTTCTAAATCAAGCATTATGAGTTAACATCCCGTTTTAAAAATTGAACAAACTACTGCGCTAATGTACTTATTCCAAATATTCTTGTATACGAATTGAACATTGCATATTCATTTTGATTATTAAAGGTTTTCATTCTTAACATTACACATTTACAGTACACTGCAATGCGGGATTCACTTAATCGAATAATATTGCACTATTGATAATACCAAAAATAAAATAAATAAAAAAAATACCGTTAGAAGTCACAACAAGAAGCACGAGTGTTTTTATTACACCGTATAGTTTTTCGAATAATTTCAAAAGGTGTCACAATTTGCATACTATTATGTGACAAACTTTGTATTTATTGAAGATGTTAAATAATTTGTGGCTTATGTGGGTGGTGGAAAATGGGTACACTAGAAAAGGAACTGTTCACGTAGTTATCGAAATGAATATAACTCTATCGCGCTGAATTAATTCTGAGGGAGATAATAAACAATTGTTCTTTTAATATTTTCTTTAAATCTGACTTTCCTTATTGCATCATTGATACTGGTAATCTATCTCTATAGATGTTGCTGAAGCATTATGCGTCATTTGTTACCTTTCTTGCCTTACACTGAAACAGGAGGAAACTAATTATTACGATTAATTGAATTTAATTGTTACGAATGTGCAAAATTGCAACATTAGCACGCCCAAGGGTTAATACTCTTCGAGGTCAGCCATTGTCATGTTTATGAAATACATAATTGAAGTCAGTTACTATCGGGGGCATAATTATTTGGTAAATGTAAATTTGTTATAGAATTTTGAATATCATGGACGTTAGAGTTTAATTGACGAATAAAGAGATTTATTGAAGTTTAAATGAAACGGAAATTTGTAATGAATTACAGGTATGTAGTTTTCTTGTAGTCAAAAGCAGTGAATTCTTACTCTCAAAACCAAAAATTGTACCGTATGCTCTTAACCAATTGTTCGTTAAAATAACATCAATTAGCTAGTTTCCCTAAAATCAGCTCTGGATTTCAACCAACTTTTTTATCTTGTCTAAAATAACATACTTCATTTTTTGGATTTTTGCTGAAAATTAATTTCTTCGAATATTGAACTTGTTATTTCTGTCTGAGAAAATGACAGACTCCAAATTACATAAAAGTTCCCTTTTTCCTTGACGAAATCAGACTATAACCAAAAATTACTGGTCGGAATCGAATTCCCTTAAAAACAGTAAATGTTATAGACAATAGAGAATGTATTTGGTAACTTTCTGTCATTTCCTTTCTTGCACTGGTAAAACCATCTTTTATTTCATCTCTGGCAAATTCTGTAACTCTGACTTATTTGTCGCTGAGATGACAGGGAGAATAATGAAAAAAAAATGTACTGTATTTTCAAAAAGTTGTTTGGTGTTTTTGGATAACCCAAAACACCTGTATATCTCTAAAAGTTAAACATCTATTTTAACGAATGTTATTTTTTTTAAATTTTAAATTTGGTTGCTTTTCAGTGCATTTCACTATGAAACTTTGATACCGGTTAAATGTACTACTATACTTTATCGAGTGTTGAATTAGATAAGCCTACTCTTTTTGAGTAAAACAACATTTTGTGGATAAATAAAGGAGATGCTGTAAGAACAAAAAAAAGTATGCGTCTCCTCCCAACAACACGTTACCATTTTTGAATAAAATAAATTAAAAGTTGCTTTGGGTAATGACCCATCGTTATTGTTTCTAATACATTACCTTCCTTATCTAATGCCAAATGTTTTCGTTAAAACACAATATCCACAATTACAACACTAGAAGTAACCACTTTTTCATCAATGCGTAAAGTAACATCCATGTCCCTGTCTAAATCAATTCGTCACCGTCGGGTCCAACAGTATGGGAATGCTTTACCATCCAACATTACGTAAATAAACTCAATTCACCAAACTCCTTCAAAAAAGTTCAAGTCTCTTTGTTGTCACAGTACCAACTGTTTTGTAAATCGATCATTAATCCTGTAGTATGATGTATTAACGCCAGTCACCTATCGCGCATAGGCTTTACGTGATATACCCCATTTCACAGCCTTCAATTTAAATATTGTATATGATGTGTTTTATGCGTGTAAGAGTTGGAAATAAAATCTATCAATCAATCTATCTATCTAACAATACGTATTGAAATCGTCCATACAAAAATAGGTATTTAGCAAAAGAAATACTATGAATTTGTTACTTTCTAGTGCAGGGGTAAGTTATGTTATGAAATCTCTAATAAATTATTATCGTGTAGTCAATTATCGTTTTTCAGCGTCATATTATATTCTGTGAAAGGAGAGTAACGTGGTTATAGAGAGGTGATGGACTTAGACCGTTTAGCTGGCGTGAAACTAGGTGATTGTAAGGCACATTTTCATCTCTTGCGACAATATTAAACATATGACGATCATAAATGAATTTACTTCATTTTCTTTTTCCATTTGATTCCATTTATTTATGGTTTCTTTCTATCACGTCATTTGCATACAATTAACAATATTAAACACAAACAATATTTTTTTTTCATAAATTTCTAACAAATATCTAGTTCTGTATGTACGATCAAAATAAATTTTAACATATTATTTTACAATACAACCAAACAAACTCGACTAACACATGAGCAGCCGCTTAAATTAATGATAGTCCTAGGCAAAAAAAAAATGAATATCATGAGTTAAAATATAGTTATCGCATTTACTGGAATCAATTAACGTAGTGGAATATCTTTTCGCTAATATTAGAAAATTTATTTCTTCCAGTTTGTTGTTATTATTTCGGACAATCTTTTGTCTTGGCATTTGTTCGGTCGCAATGGTGCCCCAACAGCGCTGACATTAATTCATATTCACAGTCCACATCGGAATATCAAGCAGTTGAAACACACACACCACAACACACACACACACACACACACACACACACACGACACACACGACACACACAACACACACACACACACACACACACCACACAACACAGCACAACACACGCACGCACGCACGCAGCGCACACACACACACACACACCCACACACACACAACACACACACACACACACAAACACACACACACACACAACACACACACAACACACACAAAACACAAGCGGAACACAGAACACAGAAACACACAGATACACGACAGCGAGCACACACAGCACATACACATACACACATACATACAGCACACACACACACACACACACACACACACACAACACCACACACACACGATACACACACATACACACACACACACACACACACACACACATACACACACCTACCACACATACACGCCTTCTCGAATCATAAGACGTAATGTGAGTGTCCTGGTTGTTGAGTGTGTGAGGTGTGTGTGTGTGTGTGCGTGTGGTGTTAGTGATGTGCGTGTGAGTGTGTGTGGTGTATTTGTTTGTGTTGTGTTGCATGTTTGTGTGTGCGTGTGAGTGTGGGTTTGCCCGAATGTGTGTGTGTGTGTGTGTGTTGTGAAAATTGTGGTGTTGTGTAGCGTGTGTGTCGGTGTGTGTGTAGTGGCGTGTGTTGCGGCGCGTCATGATTTTCTTTTGTCACTTTAACGTTGACAATCAACATGATAAAACAAATTTCTCAATTTACATCGACAGTCCAAGGTTTGAACTCTTCATAGTGGAATCGAAATAACAGCCAATAAACAGCAACGGAAGAAAGGTAACACAAAAAGACGTACAACGTTCCTTGACAATAATATTATGATCACCGTGAAAGCCCCATTAGCTCCGTTCGGTAGACATCATTACTTTTAATCTGAGGGTCGCGGGGGTTCAGAGTCCCTCATTGGGCGTACGCATGTAATTTATTTACGTTCTGTTTAATTGGCTTCGTTTGTGTCTAAAAGCGATAATTCATGTTCCTATACGGACCTTGTATGTGATGTGTGGAATATGATTTATTTGGAATGGAAGGACAATTCATGCTATGTACTGTGATTGTGTGTTTGCTTGTTTTTGTGCCCCGTATTGTGAGCTGCATGTGTGTGTCGTGTGTGTATGTATGCGTTATGTGTGTCGTGTGTGCGTGGGGTGTGCGTGTGTGTGTGCGCGCGCGAGCGTGTGTGTGTGTGTTGTTGTGTGTGTGTGTGGTGTTGTGTGTGTGTGTTGTGTGTGTGTGTGTGTGTATTGATTTCAATGTTTTATACATGTTAGAATGTGAAATTTGTCACTTTTACAGGGAATTGGTAAAATTTAAAACTGACTTTAAGTGTTGTTCAATATCGTAATTCTGTTGAATTAAATGTGATTATGCAAGTTGATTAGAAAAACTCGCAGTCGTATCGCTATACATTGGTATTCATATGCCTACTCATAACGGTATTGCAACAATTCTCCTTTTCGAATTAGATTTAGGCGAGTGAATGTAGAGGCAGGTTACAGAGCCACGCAGTATTGCCAGGCATGCGCAAATGTTACCCACTCTATTACAGATCAGAAACACTAGGCGGCAGTGGCATATAGGTAATATCACATATTGATCAAATTTCGACATTGACCGAAAACGAACCCGCTGAATAAACGAGAGAACACATAGTGCTTGAAACCCAGACCAGTATACATTGGGCTAGTTAATAATCAATATTTAGATGGAGTTGCTTTCTCTATCAAGTTATGCTGTGCTCATTGCAGGTTAGTTGCTCTTTAGTTCAGGAGATTAAATTTTCGTGTATTGTTATTATTCATGTTTTCATGTTTTGCTAGCTCTGGATATACTTTCACGGCTGACGACTATGAAACATCTGTAAGCCTTTACAATTACTAATTTAGTCTGCCAGTCTCGTATTGACAGTGCGTTCAGAAAAAAAGCAGAACCTAAAACAAAGGCTTATTGTGCAAAGCAATGGCGCGGTATGATTGTTAAAAATATTCACATAAAAACTTTGAACTTTGCTTTTCAAATGTACATAAGCAAAACCTTTTTACTCATGCATCTCCGAGCTAACATGACTTTTAAAAATTTAAAGTGAAAAAAACATTTGTTACGCTTTTGGCTTTGGGCATTTGCCACACGCAAGCTGTTTCATCTCTCCTTTCCATGGAGTGCACATTGTCAAAGCCAACAAGGTACAATTTTTTTTTCACTTTAAATTTTTTTTAAAGTCATGTTACTCACAGATGCAATGAGTAAATATGTTAGCTTAATGTATCATTTGAAAAGAACAATAAGTCAAGAGATTTATTTTGAATGTGTTTTTGCAATCACACGCCCCCATTGCTTCTGGCACATAGGCCTTCGTTTTAGAGGGGTTTTTTTCTGGGACGCACTGTACAATTAACTATTATGCACATTAGATCTACATTCTGGACTGGTTGGCAGGTTGAGCTTGTAATGGTTATTAGTCAGAAAAAAGACGTCGAGCTATTAATTCGCCATGCAGAGCTTCTGAATACTGTTGCAGCAAATGTACGCATAAAAGATGTTTATCATGCCCAAGAAACCACTTCAAGTAATTTTTAAAATATTCAATATTCATTCATAGCGGATATTTTTTGCCAAATTGTGGGTGATTTACTCACTTTGTTGCAGCAGATTTTCAAAAGGGTTTAGTATTATTATTAAGATGGCCTTACTGCGATACCACCAAGATCCACGATAATGTACTGTACCACGACTCCTTTAGCGTTCATGTCGAAGGGGCGCAAATCTAGGGGGAGGGCGCGACATGTCCCCCGCCCCACGAATTTAAAGGTGGGGGACACAATATCAAATGTCCCCCCCACGAATTTAAGAATAAGTGCTTGTGCGCATAACTATCTAAATTTCAATAGTCTTGTGGTTTGTTTTTTTCTTCAACACTTATAACTTCACTTTTCCGCATCACGATAGGTCCAATTTTTCATTGGCCTTGCTAATAAAAGGTTCAAAATTTTTCGGCGCTCCGCGCGCAAATTTCCAATTATAGATTAACTATTTTTCAAGCGTGCACGCCGAATACATTGTGATTGCATAACTATCCAAAATTTTAATAGTCTGTGTTGTTTTTTCTTCCAAACTACAATTTTTTTTCTGTATCATTTAGTCCCGAATATTTTTCATTGGCCTGCGTAAAAACAGGTCAAAACTGTTTCCGCGTCGCCCGAGCGAAAAATGCCAATCGCAACATTTCTCTCCGCACACGCGTGAAACACTTTAAACATTGTGTAATTAGCTTAATGTGGTTTTGTAGTGCCTTGCGCTAGTTTTAAACATATTCTTGCATTACTTTAAGAATTTTTCAAGTTGTCATTTTTCTTTTTCCTTTTTTTTCTTGGGGGGTGGGGGGCAAAAAGCAAAGAAGTATCAAAATTTTTGGCGCGCTCGCGCCAAATTGTTACAGTGAATACATGTACATGTGATTCGGAATTTTTTCGCGAAGTGCAGCAAAAAAGTGAACATCATATCAGTTGAGTGCACCCGTACTGTTTGTTAAAACATATTTTCCAAACTTGTCACGTTCTCTTTTTTTTTTTCTTTTTTACTTTTTTTTTTTTGAGGGGGGGGGGCAATATATTTGCCCCATATTTAATATTAGCTGGTAATGTCATAATTTTCGGCGCGCTCGCGCGCATTACAATGTAGGCTCGGAGCAAGGCGCCGCAAAATTTTGGATTGTAGCGCTTACGTGTATTTTAAACATTAATTTTTTCAATTGGTCAGGTTTTGGGCCGGAGGGACGAAAACATATGGGATGACCCCAAGTGATGTTCATTTTGACACGGCTAGTAAAATGTCAAAATTTCCGGCGCGCTGCCGCGCGGCAAAATAACAGATGTACATCCTATAGGCAATGCAAAATGTATTGTTTACGTTTATGGTTTGTACGGCTTTGCGCTTGACTTTTTAAACCATTATTTCTTGCATACGTTGTAAGGAATTTTTCAATTGTCGATTGTTTTTTTTAGGGGGTGGGGGCAAAGCAAGAAGTATCAAATTTTCGGCGCGCTCCGCGCGCAAGTGTGCAGTAATAAAAATATACGCTCATATTGTTCACAAAGCACTTCTTCGAATACTATCTGCACAGCGGTGATCCCTTCCCCGCCCACCAAAAGTTCTACCGTTAAAAATATTATTAAATAAATGAAGTAGTCTAACAAACACTTGAAATATTGATAGAAATAGAATATACAGATTTTAAAATATCTGTTTTACCAGCCCAGAAAACCGTCTTTTCGATGCGTCATTTTCAAAAAGTTCGCTGCCGTGGAGGAGTATCAACCTCACCCTCCCCTCTCGGTTGATATTGTCTCCTCGCGAGAACCAATTACAGATTTTCATAAATTCTCTGTACATCTTTTTGAAAACCTGACTACAATCCCAACAATTTCAATAAAATTTTAAACCTTTACAATATGTATTTACGCATGTATTTACGACCGTAACTTTTTCTCAAGAGTTCCTACCTGAGAGAGGCCACATCCCACTTCCACAACACTTCCGCCGTCGGTTGATTCGCGCCCTTCAAGTTATGACTAGCCCAATCCCACACTCTTAAAAATTGTTGGGCCCAACATTACTGGGGTCCAGTCCATGCACAGCAATTGGTGAACTTTATCCATTCTGGGTAGTTTGTCAACTATAATTGTGTGCTTTGGCGTAGAAACTACCCTGTTATATTGCGTTGTCAAATACGCCAGAGTTGATACATATTCCAATTGTTGATATGTTGCCAACATTTAGGTAGAGTGTAATCTTTGCTAAACCATACCAGTGAAAAATGTATTTACTATGCCTAGAACCGTCTTTCGATGCGTTTTTCAAAAAATTCCTGCCGGGAGGGAGTATCCTTCTCCCAACCCTCCACCGCCTCAATTGATCGCTCCCTCGCAAGTATGACTACCCATCCATGATTGCAAAATATACCGAGTGAATATGTATTTAGTATGCCTTGGAACACGTCTTTTCTATGCATACTTTCAAAAAAGTTCCGTGGGAGGGGGTATCACCCTCCCTCGCAAGAATACTACTTAATTACAGTTTCATATATTTCCTGTATATCTCTTTAAAACCTGCTCTACGATTTCTAATAATCTTTATAAAGTATACGTTGATATATATTCACCACGCATGGAATACTTTGGTTTGTGTGCGTATTTGTCAAAAGTTTCTGCCGTGGCGAGGGCGGTATCCAACTCCCACGGCCCCGCGCATGGCCACCCTCCTCTTCAAAAATGGTCTGTGACGGCCCCTGGCCTATTGAACTTTAGGGGGCTCGTGTACTCTTGACCCCGAGCAGCTTATCATTATGTTTTTAAAAATAGCTGCGCCTCACCGAATTATAGTGCAAGGCTACTTAATTTGGAAAATAAAGCCAGTTTTATAACTATTATTGACTGGTCCTTGTTACAAAACAAAATGTGTCATCGAGTGTCAAAATACAGGGCGTAGGGCTGTTTGGCACGGGAGGAGTGCACATCTTTGGGACAAGTGGAAACTAACATTGACATGGGGGAGGTGCATCTTAGGGAGTGGGAACTAAAGTTCGAGTAAGATCAGGCGTTGGAAAAAGCCAGAAAAAGTGGTGCAATTTCGTTTTTCTTCGCCAGGGCGGAACTCCTGATGGCTCTTGCGGGGGGGTGCACGTGGCACCCAGAGGGCCACCCCCCAGCTACGCCCTTGAATAGGCATCCTAAGAACCCCGCCCGTTTGCCCGGGACCCTACCATGGGCCCTACGCGGGCCCCTGACCCCACTACAAATAAGCAATATTCTAGGGGCGTAGGCTGGTTTGGCAGCTACAGCACCGGGAGGTGCACATCGTTGGGGAGGTGGAACTAAATTGAGCATGGGGAGGTGCACATCTTAAGGGAGCTGGAACTAAAGTTGAGTAAACAGGCGTGAAGCAGAAAAAAGGTTGGTGCAAATTTTCGTTTTTCTTGCCAAGGGCGGAACTCCTATGGCTCTGCGGGGGGGGGTGCACCCCCAGCCTACGCCTTGTATTCCCAGTCGTGCCCGCATAATTATGTGAGTTTCCCCCCCCCCATTTGAAAATGAATTTGCTCCCCTGGCTACCAGGGGCGTCCATCTATGTTTTGGATTGAAGGGGGGGGAACAAAAGCGAAACATTGTCCGAA
Source organism: Eucidaris tribuloides (assembly GCA_001188425.1). Taxonomy (NCBI): domain Eukaryota; kingdom Metazoa; phylum Echinodermata; class Echinoidea; order Cidaroida; family Cidaridae; genus Eucidaris; species Eucidaris tribuloides. The sequence goes on along the minus strand of JZLH01S0117796.1, from coordinate 60,436 downwards.
ATTTTCGGCGTTTTGGCGCGCCCAATTGTAAACAGCCACTTTTTTTCGCGCTAAGCGCGCATAAACATTGACAAATTTGTATGCTTTTTTTTAAACCATTATATTCGCAATATGAATTTTTCTAAATTATTGGGGGCGTGAGGGAGGGAAATCGATATGTTTTCCCCAATATTTTCATTGGAGGGCGATCGCCCCCCCCCCCCCCCGAGCAAACGCGTTTGCCTGCAAATTTGCGACTGCCAGAAATGCTCTAACTTTGGTAGACGGAGCAGTGTTTTTAATTATTTGTTCGACTGCCCATTACATAAAAAAGAAAAAAAAATGGTCGCAGAGCGTCAAAATAGGTTCCTTAACAGCGCTTTAGAATTTGTCACCCCACCCAGGGGCCCTAAGGCAGGCCCCTGGACCCACCCAAATGAACGAGACAGCGATATTCTCGGCTTCCAGAAATTGTGTCCCCCCACGTTTTAAAACGGATTTGCGCCACATGGTTCATGTCACTCTTCATAATAATCCTTGAATTTACCCTTAAAAGGGTAATGTTTGCTAAACCAATCGTCGCCGGCTGGCAGAGGGCGTAGCAATTTTTTTGCCTCTAAGCAGATGGGGCGTTAACAGTCGCGCTGACAGAAGGTCTTAGCAAATTGCTATAAGGCAGAAGGGCGTGAACAGTAAAATTGCTCTAATTTGAAACCCACTGGCTTATTTCATATTTTCGCCTTACATACTGATAGAAGGTATCCAAAAGTCACAATACTGTGATTTCATGCTGAAATAAGCCAATGGTTGACATGTAACTTTTACAAGCCAATTACTTGCTAACGCCCTTCGCTTAGAGCATTTGCCTTTACAACCTCTGCCAGCTGGGCGACGCCAATTATAATAGCTAAAATAAACTGGCCACATTAAGTGGGATTATTATAGAAACACAATAGGCCTAACTGACTGTGTCAGCAAACTACTTTCCATGTCAGTGTGACCTAGTGCTCTGCTAGTTTTTGTGTCTACGTGTCAGATTATACAAAGAATTATTTCTTTCCATTTAACCCATTTTTTTTTTTTTACTCGAGGTTGATTTCAATGGCGTTGGCGAAGCTGGCTGGTTTCAGTGCTCAATAGTCTCCACTGAATACTTTTCAGAAATCATCCTTGGAAGTTTAATCTCTTGCACCCTTCATACCATGTGAAATGCGTGTTACCATGCGTCAAGTAACTGAAATAAAGTATACTTAACCTTTATTTAATCAACGTAGAATATCAAATGAAGCCTATGCAGTTTATGTCGCAGATGAAAATGGTTTATATTCAATTCCATTTTACCATACAGTAGATTTGGATCCGTATCTTTACCCTAACGACTTGCAACACTTAAATCACTGAACATTGCTTAAACATCATAATAATAAATCTTGAAATCATCAAAACCTTTATATTTTCTTGGTTAGAATATCGAACTTAAAAATAATTTTAAGAAAGAACACAAAGGACCTCTATCCTTTGACTCAATAAACGTTGACCCAAATCATACACCGAATACATAAAACAACTTGAACTCAAAACCCTGGACCCTTATCCTTGAAGTCTGTTAACTTGCTGCAGCCCTGGGGAAGCGAATATAAATCTTTGTGCAATCAAAATGTAAAATATGAAGTATACCACTTTATTTTAGTTTTATTTATTTCAGGACAATTTTGTTTGTAATGTTCTCATGTGCAATCTACTTGATCACATAATTTCAACAACCGTTTTTGTTTATTCTAAAATCGAAAGTAATTTTAACATTTTTCCAAATTTTAACTTATCAATGTTTTTAAATCTAAGTTATTTTAAATCATTGAATATTGCCATATTCAATGTGAAGAATGGCTCTGAGAAAAGCATGACTCTTGATCTTGAACCAAACAATATTGTTAAAATAAAACAGAAACAATAATAAATAACAACTACATAAAATGGCCATTCGCACTTCCTTGTGTGAATGGAATTCGACAGTGACTGAAATTACAGCACGACGAAAATCTAACAAGCCAGAGCTTTCTGATGCGGCTCATCAGAGTTTGTTATGTTATACAATTTTAGTAATACACTACGTGTTGTTTCAAGCGTTTCAAGTTCAATGATCATAAATGAGTGAAGGTTTATTAATTGAATTCGTGCAAATCAAATTACAAAAACGATCAATCACATTATATTACGTGAATATACGGTGGGCTTGATAAAATATTGCGCAACATCGCGTCTTAGATTTCCAAAATTATTTTCACTTATCTATGTCGAGTATATACCTTTTTCAAAGTAAAATAGTGAATGCCCAATTCTCCCAACTGTTCAGATGATAACTTTGGGTACATTAAGCATTTAGAATGACAGTTATCTTCCGAAAAACTCACCACTTATGATGTTTTATATTAGTTTTTTTTTCGAAGGACCGTTTAATGATTATTCAAGAAAATGGCCTTTAATTTGTTTTATCCCTCCTAAAGGTATGATGTTAAAGGTAAATGACATGATTGGGGGTAGTCCTCAACTTGGGCTGAAACACTCTAGAATCGAGTAAACTATGCAACGATTATCCTGTGAAAATCTTGTAGTCAAACGTTGACTCATTCTTGAATAACTAATGTCTATTGTCCCTCGTGGCAGACAAACCTGCTGTGTGGCTCTCTATGGGGCTTATTTTTATCGTACCCGGATGAAATTAAAATACTAGTATGTTCATGCTTGATTCTCCTTAAGTAAACAAATTACAGGCAAATCCTTCCAACTGGGAGATTCACTCTAGCTGGTGTATAGTTGGTATACATTTCAACTCATTTGGTTCTTGGGGCATTTTCAAGTGTTCCCAATCATGTCACTAACCTTTAAAACATTTATCTAATTCTAATTAAAACGACCCCCATGAGACAAAAATTGATGTTCACTAATGTTATCATTAAAATCCAGAAGAAATACTCCAGCCACTGAGGACTGAGGACATTTTTATCCGCATGGATAAATCACGTCAAATCTTGTAAATGGAAACCTACAAACTGATATTGGTATATTTCGTAAACACCAAGCAACCATTCCACCAAAGTTCTGTTGCAGTAATGTATGGTAATATCAATACAAAAAAGACAATAAAATGTCCAATCGTTGTGTCATCTTCATCGGTTGAAGTTGTAAAATATCCTCTGAAGTTGAGACCCTTTCCCCTTTCTAAATCCACAATGGTAACTCAGTATTCTGGAACAAAATAACAACCTTATCATGTCTTTAAATAACCTGTAAAATTCTATATACGTTTGCTAATTAATCTTCTTTAAATCCGACACATCTCAACTGACTAAAAAAAAAATCAGGAAAAAAGTGATGTGTCGTACTGCACGAGTCGATAACGGGAACGAGTAAATCGTTGCAATTGTTGCAGTACCAATTATTATTTTTTTTTACCCGGTCTCTTTCCTAAATTAATTTTGGTGGCATTTGTGCAATTCGATTTTGCACGTGTCTATTCAAAATAAATGAAATTAACATTTTAATGATTTCCCACCAATTAGACATACAATCCTTTAATTCAATAAACTCCTGATTTATATGATTACATGGGGAAATAGGCCACACACAACACACACACACACACCGGCTTTCTCCCATGTCAGACAGCTTGCCTTCTTCCATTTAAATTGAGTTTACATTTTAAAATTTTGTGATAAGTGCAAAAAATATGTATAAGTAATCATGAATTATGATATACTATTGCCATTGATTTAAATGGGAAACGTAAATATATTATGAATGTGTGTGTGTTTGTGTTTGTGTATGTGTGTGTATGTATATGTGTGTGAATGTATGTTGTGTGAAAATATTATGTGTGTTTGTGTTTGTTTGTGTGTGTGTGTGTGTGTGTGTGTGTGTGTGTGTGTGTGTGTGTGTGTGTGTGGGAGGGGGATGAAAGAAAGTGAGCTTAAAAGGAGTAATCTTGAACAGTGGACATTGGATTACCAAGTCGCAACCGCATGCACGATGTGCAGTAGTTTTCGAAATCGTATTCGGAGAATAAAATACTTGACGTGTATTCTATTCTGAGAATGAATCCTTACAGAATTTCAGAAAAATACAAAAGTAATAACTCACGATTTGCGGATTTTTTTTTATTCGAATGGTTTATATTGATTATTTTCTGAGTGTTTTGATAGTATATAAATGCAGATACTTCATGTCCGTCTATTCTATTTCAGGTATACGCATAGTACATGTATTAATGTCCATTATATTTATTAATGTGTTGCGGAAAGTTTTATACGGTTTGACAGATTTCGGAGTACACCATTGACCAAGGATTTTCTGTACCAATGGCATAAAATGGCCCACCACAAGCAGATATCATGACATTGGATTTGTATAATTATTATATCAGATAACCGTACAGTACCAATTTTTACTTTCTTCTAATTTTAGTGAAAAAAGTGACATGCTTGATTGTGTAAACTAAATAGCTCACACTATTTCACTTTTCAACCTTGATTGGCAGAAAAGTGCTTTTCATAATATTCCAATTTATCCAAGGACGGATACGATGGGCAGATAATTGCATTTTCAATTCAAAGTAGCGTTAAGCCACGAATTTTGAAAGTGAGATGGTCAGGAAGTGATTGTCACTCCGATTCGGATATTGCAAGTAATATGAATACAGCGAGATCGGAGATAGGTTCAAGACGCATCGTAATATATCAGGTAGAATGAGTGGATTTATTTACTTTTATATCAGTGAATTAGCCACGTTTTTCCGCCTAGCTCTTTAGATGCAACAGTGATTTCAGATACTTCTATAGTTCATGTAATAATAAATTGCGCAATATAAATGAAGATGACTATACTTTCACCTGTAATAACGCACGAACGTGAACGTGATATTAACCACCTCAGTTTTGAGAAATTGGTGCATTAAAAGTAAAACACATTAAACTGGCATATAATCATATATATATATATATATATATATATATATATATATATATAT
>JZLH01S0117796.1:36899-53647 GCA_001188425.1 Eucidaris tribuloides | reverse complement strand
TTCTTCTTCTTCTTCTTTATCTTCTTCTTCTTCTTTTCCTCTTCTCTTATTCTTCTTCGTCTGTTTCCCTGTCCACCATGCCGGTCCTTTCATTTCGTACACGATTTTGTTATCACATTGAAGTGATGAACTAATCATTATATTCAGAACTAACTAAGGTCAAAGCTGAAAAGTGAATAATTTGAAGGGCGTAGCAACTGTACACAATGAAATCAGGATCGATTATATTCAAAAAGAGCTGGCGTGGCCATTGTGTACAATACAATAAGCAATGCCATACCTGGTCAAAAATGGCTTTTAAAGTTAATGGATGCTGTAAACACTGAATACAATAATTCAGTCAGGGTATTGTGCATTGCGTTGTCACTCTTAAAAGGAAGGATATTTTTCTGGTAAAATTTGAGCAGGTACATTTACCTGCGAATGACGTATGATGTCAGTCAAACACTGGTAAAATACACAGCAAGTGTTTTAAATATTTCGTATTATGTATCTGTACAAATACCGCAGTACAACTTTACAAATACGGATACTAATTATCAACATATTGCCTGCGAATTATAAATTAAATGATTGATGGGCAAGAGGTAAAATCATCTTCAAATATCGCCTGTACATATAATAACTTAAAACAAATAACATTTCACGAATTTTGAATTCGTAATGGTGTACAATGTGTGGTTAAAAATTATTCAGATGTGTTGCAACTACTGCTTCTACTCTTTTTTTTCTGCTGACACATGAAGTCTTGAGTGAATTAAATATACATTACGCTCATAGATTTTATTAAAAAATGTTGAAAGCGTATTTATTTTCTATTGGTAACTTTCATTAGAAACGTTTTTATATGTTTGCATGGAATTTAGTAGGATTAGGCAGCTGAAAAAAAATGAATTTAATATTTCAGTTCATGGGTAAACTCCTTTTGCTACCCACGTCTTTTTGTAAATATGTACATTTTATCTGGTTCTACAGTATGTCACGCATCGTAAAGAGTGTACATTCACGGCCAATAATTAATATGGTTTGTTTGCGGTTTTGGGCGTGACGTGGAAAAAAATGTTTATATCCTGCCGTTACAAATCTATACTTGGGATAAAAATGGATCGTGTCGTATGGGGCTTATGATCAATGTTGATCTTTTATAACAATAAAAGTGCATAGTTATAGCGTGGGTTGAAATAACCAATTAGGGTAGATGGAAACAATGACGAAACTGGAAATAATATCCGGCCATTAATGGAACATTGTTGCCGTCGTGATTGAGTGCCTGCAACATATTAAAGCCCGAGTACTCGGTAAATTGTAAAAATGAAATTCTTTGCAAATATGTTTTTTTTTCGATATGTGATATATCAATGCCCTGAAAATTGCTCGCTCTGAAACTTTCACATTTTTGAGAAATTACTCAAAATGTAAAATCTCGGAGGGGGGCGGGGGACCCCCGAGATTTTCCATAGGTTAATGTACATACCGCTAGATGCTCTCCTTAAATTTAAGCATCATAATTTGTCACTTAAAACAATATTGAGTAGGTTTGATATTGTTTTCTGATATCTGGGGTGACAATAGAATACTTTGTGAAAGATTGACAAAGAAGTTGTCTGATCGACCAAAACTATACTTGGGCTTTAAGTTTTAATCAACATTCAGTAATATTTGATATGTCAGAAATGACGAGGGTTTTTTTTACTATGATAATTCGAAGGACATTTGAATAGCATTTTCAACGTAATGTTGTTAATTTTGTTGTTGAATGTCATTGATAGAACTTCAGGTTAATTTGACGTTTTTGATGTTAAGAATGAAAAAAAATGCTGTTTAAAGTGATAGGCTAACATTATGAGCTTCAATTTAATTTTTTTTCAAACTTTGATATCTGAGCAACATATTAGTGTTCAAATGGACAAATTAACGAATACAAAAGTTTGGTAAGTTTTGCTACCAAAGGCAAGGGATGCATAAATAAACCATTTCTACTCCGCTGGATGAAAAAATAGCCTAGATCTGCACACAGTAAGTCTATGGGAGGAAATGGGCAGGTGAATCCGGTCAATTTGAACGCTTTTTTGAAATACAATTTTTTCAGGGCTTCATTTTTAGACCTTATCAACGACACTTGGAGCGTGGAAGATTATGTAGCTCACAGTTTTTAGCTGTGGTAAATGTTAGCCAGTGGCTTTTAGAATTGTTTGAATGATTGTGGCACCAGAATCCAGATTGATTTCTACAGATCGGGAATTTTAAACTAGTGTTAGAGTTACATTTTTTTTTAGTTTCTTTTAAAATGTGGGCGTCACCTACGTTACGTAACCTCTTTGGCGTGTTATTTTGGACCTATATTGATAACTTAGGACAAGTAAATTTTCCTTTCATTATACAGGCTATCTCAGTAGAAGCTAGTCTGAATGCAAATCAGTAGAGTATACTCTTATTTGAAAAAAACCCGATACATAAAAAGATGATATACCACTAAAATCGAGTTTTTCATTGCTATTCCCAGTAGATTGAGTTTGCTAGATGACTTGGAATAAATTTATCTCATAACCGATCGACAAACCACTTTAAATTGCAAATATTGTTGGCGAGAATAGATCACGATCTCGCGACAAAATTGTTGTGTCTGTTTGATAGAGTCACATCCATTATCTCTCCATCGTGTTGCAGTAATGCGTTTGTTTAGTCGCTAATGCGTAGATGACACAGATCATTGGACTGATGGTATATATTGGGAAAGTGTGTCACCTCACGCCTTCATATAAAATGGTACACATTTCAGACGTCAGGGATTGGTTTTATTGCACGGTGCATGCATGTTAAATACGACGAAAATATTCCTCTCGTGTTTTAGGATATTGCAACAATTCGTACAAATGAAAGGAGTAATATCTCTTTTGTATGTTTGGTATTTTTGTTAGTAGTAATGGTTATGATATTTCACAAGAATGGCTTCAAAATTACGTTGGTTATTGCAAAGTGTCGCCTAATATGAAGATGTTTTACGTTTTACAGCCTTAGGAAATTTCATATTTAAACGTGTTTACTACCATCGTCAATCACCGTTCAAATATGTTTTTTCTATTCTTTTCGTTGTTCACCGGTAATAACCAAAGAGGTGATGAAAAAAAATCCAGTCTGTGTATGGTTAGTTTGCATGCAAAAATAAATTAGTTAATTTCATCATGGTCTATTAAACAAACTATAGAAAGGCGTTATCTCTGCAACTGGTTGGCGTTTCCAATTGTTTGCGCTCCTCAATTAAATAGTAGTATTTCGCGAGAGTAATTGATTTAATGGACCAAAATATTCTAATAGCTTACATCCGATTTGCGTCAGACGTATTTTCAATAATATATTATGATGCTTATGATTATTATGATAAATTATGAGAAAGATGATGATAATGATAATGATGGTGGCAATGCTGATGATGACGATGATGATGGTAATGATGTTGATGATTATGCTGATTATGATGATAATATTATTTATACTTATGATGACAATAATGAAGGAGTAATCTGGTTATATTAGTGTAGTAGAATTTTTAGGGTAGTAAGGGAAGTAGTATAGTAGTTGCAGTAGTATAGTAGTTGCAGTACGTAGAGTAGTAGTAGTAGTAGTATTAGTAGTAGTAGTAGTAGTAGTAGTAGTAGTAGTAGTAGTAGTAGTAGTAGTATAAGTATTCCAAAACTCTAAGAGGAGCAGGTTCAAAGGAAATTTGAGTTTGCTTCCATCACCTTGATCACTGCAGAGTTATTATGAATGAATGTTTTTGACTTTTAGTTTTGTCTTTAATTGTTATCTATTTAAGCTATATAGTCACCTTTTCTTTGGAATAATTATCGTTGATTTCATGATCAGACACATTGTATCTATTCCACCAATTATCGTTTTTATGTATGTGTGTTTGTGTGCGTGTTTGTGTGCGTGTTTGCATGTGTGTGTATCTTTGTCTCTCTGTCTGTGTGTATACGTGTGTGTGTCAAGTTAGTGCTTGAACAGCGTTGCTTGCCTCCTGTGATCAGTAATGTGATCATGTGCATATTACAAATAGCGATAATAGATCGAGATAACAATAAACAAAACACCATCCGTTCTCAATAATTAAAGTTTTTGTTCCTGAAAATTATTAAACGTGCATCTTATTAATAGTGTGAATGTAATGTAATAGGTATTTGAAGCACAGTATGTTTAATGTCATATTACTGCTTTATACACAGCGAACTCAAGAAATTCGCCCGTGCACATAATTGACCGACATTAATTTTGCATGCATTGTTCAAGTTCAAGGTCAATGGACTTTCTGTGCCAATGCTCGTGTATGTGTGTGTTCCATTTATGCACATCTAAGCTGATTTGGAATGGCATGGTTATAATGGATAGAATTTCTGCATATTTCTCGTTTTAGCATACGCAGTGCACTGTAAATCCGTTGAGAAGGAGCTCACCAATAAATTACTATCCGATTACGGTCAGAGATCGGCAAGACCAGTACTCAACTCATCAGAGCCAGTGGTTGTCTATTTCAGAGCACTACTCAGTGAATTGATATCATTTGTAAGTATAGCATAGGTTGCTGTATTGCACTATCTATCTATCTATCTATCTATCTATTTATCTTTCTATCTATCTATCTATCTATCTATCTATCTATCTATCTATATATCTATCTATCTATCTATTAATCCATTTATCTATATTGCATATAATACGTAGATCTGGTGACCAGTATAATTATGTACAGCACCATTACATTTTTTCTCAGATTCTTCTCTTAAAATGTTACGTAATTAAAGCAGTATAAATTATTAGGTAAAATAAAATCATTTGCCCCTACCACCCCCCCAAAAAAAAAATCAAACGTCAAAACTGTATGTACTAACAAACTAAGATTAATCGTCATGCATGATATTCGAATAATAGCAGAAAAATGCAACCGGTTGCCTATAATACACGTAAATGCCAGGGATTCATGAGTAAATTGAGAGAGCAGATTAGTGACACATTAAAAAACCTTCACCTGCAGACATTTACGACACTGTTTATGTTATGAAATGGATAGGAGTTACGTAGAACTGTCGTATTGCATCGGGTTATCAAGCTTTCATCTGTTACCATTTTGGGCAGCATAATGTACAAGCTTTCTGTTTGACATGTGGATTGTAATTTGTGTAGAAAATGCATCTTCAGTAGATATTGAAACAGAAATTGACGTACTGAACAGCCACGCAATTTAAAAACACACTGGTCAGTGTTTATGCAAAGATATGAAAACAAACAAATCCATGCCTTGTTCATGGTTGTCTAAAATTGCTATCAGAGGCGTCGATCGGGGGGGGGGGGCAAACATATCGATTTGCCCTCCCCCAATAATTTTGACAATTTGAAAAATTCATAATATGCAATGCACATATTTGTTTTATCATTAATGGCATCAAAATACCATTACATATACAAAATCGCCATTTTTTTGGCGTGCGAAAATTTGGACTTTTTTTCATTTTTGCCCCCCCCCCAATCTGAAACATGGATCGACGCCCCTGGCCTACACCAAAAGCTAGCCTGTCATGTCTTTTGGATCAATTCCAACCGATAAATGTCTGTGCGTGCGAAGTAAGAAGGCCATTTCAACATGGTATACAATAATGTACGGTGTACCAGTAATGTCCATTATTACGTAGAACTGTCGTATTGTATCGGGATATTTAGCTTTCATCTGTTACCATTTTGGGCAGCATGTGTACAAGCTTTCTGTTTGATATGTGGACTATAATTTGTGTACGTATAGAAAATCATCTTCAGTAGATATTGAAACAGAAATTGACGTACTGAACAGCCACACAATTTAAAAACACACTGGTCAGTGTTTATGCAAAGAAATAAAAACAAACAAATGCACGCCTTGTTTCTGGTTTTCTAAAGTTGCTATCATACACCGGAAGCTAGCCTGTCATGTCTTTTGGATCAATTCCAACCGATAACTGTCTGTGCGTGCAATGTGAGAAGGGCATTTCAACATGGTTTACAATAATGAACGGTGTCCATCACCACTTTTCACTGTGCAAGCATTTTCTATTAAAGGACTTTACAAAATGCGCATACATAGTATAAATACATGCATACATGCATACATACATACATACATACATACATACATACATACATACATACGTACATACATACATACATACATACATACATACATTTATACATACACACATAAATGCCTTACTAGGTGGTAAGGTTATAGAAGTTAACGAAAACGCCTGTTTGTCAGATGGAAAATAAAGTTTCTCCGATTAAATGTAAAAAACTGACCTGTACAAAATGTCATATACTATCAATTACATTCTGTCACCCACTACCTGTGGTACTGAACATTTTACCTAAAATTTTACACCATAATGTCTTGGTATTTATTTTAACTGGGGGTGGGGATCTAAAGAAAAACGAAAAGATCATGTACACATACAAACACACATACACACACACACACACACACACACACACTAACATGAACACTCGCTTATACATGAGCACATAAAAATGCACAGACATCTGCACACGTTTTCAATTAAATAATTTCCGTTAAAGTTGAATTGTCACATTTGCTATGTGCAAGTATTCGTGCAATGTGTCCCTACCAGTCCTAATTAAGTCACGCAAGCTTTTACCCTGCCTGATATTATGCAGTATGCGAGGTAGGTTTTGCCATTAGAGAACATCCTGCATTCATGTGATCATGGATTTGACCCTTACTACACAACTAGCTGTTGATGGCGCTATAGTCAATTCAGCTTCGCTTACCCGCTGAAGTTATAAGAATGTGTCTACACTGCTCAATCTGTTGGTACCCGAATATCCATCTTGTACTTAGCCTCCCCCTACCCCCCCCCCGAAAAACACACAGTCTAACTAGTAAATGAATGTTTCTGAAATATATAGAAATGAATGAATGGTTTTGATAAATTTGTATGTTAGATTAATGATTTCCTTTTCCAGGCTGTTATTACTTTGTTTTACCTTTATCACTCTCTTTTGTGAAACAATGCCATAAACATCCTAAGTTTGAATATATCGAGAATCACCTCAAAATACCCTTTCATTTTCATTTCGACTAAAATCATCACATGCAACCAATAATCTCATAAATTTGTCATAAGTCGAGCTCGTAAAAATGAATTGCTTATACTTTTGCTAAAAAGTGTTGATAATTATGTAAAGGGAGTGATTACATCTATATCTTTATCGTTAGGCGTATAAATACCTTTTGTCATTGATATTTTCGATTCTGCTTAAATGATGATTTTTTAAACCGTATTTTACCTCTCTATAGTTAAATGTATTTTATCTTGTTTTGACTCATAACTTTTTGTATGTTTTACAGGATGAAAACAATCAAAGAATCACGCTTCTTCTCTTCGTGAGATTGGTGAGATTTTTATGTACATATTTTGTCACAAGGCTAATACACTAATTTCGTCACATGATAATGCTGACAATTTAATAATAATAATAAATATCATCATCATCATAATGATAATAATAATAATAATAATAATGATAACAATAATAATAAAAATAAAGAGACACACAAGGTTCAAGAAGGGTGTCGTTTTCAGTTTAGATTGAAGTTAATAATAACATTTTCCCGTTATATATCGTTATTGTTCCCATAGGAATGAACTTTTATGTAAAGTTACGTAAAAAAAAAATCGAAATATGTGCACAAATGCAACCTCAATTGTAAATCTAGAGTTACGCACACAAACAGAAACACCTTTTCGACTTACCAGTATTTATTTATATCTAACAATTATTGTTGAGTTTATAATGATGACCGCGATGATCAAAATTGCATTTATTCATGTCTATCTTAATGTTTACATTCAAAAACAATGTTCATGTAATGAACTGTTAATCAAATACTGCTGGTGTTAATGTGTGTATTTTATTGGGATTAAAGAGGATCACTACAAGCATGAAATTCAAATGATTACAAACAAAATAAATGAAGCAATATAAACACTACACAAAAAGTAAGTTCCCCTTTTTCAAGATACCATAACTTTTTAACGAAAATAGTTTTGAGCAAAATAATTTGGCATGAGTGTGTTTTTTTTTCATTGACATGAGTGAGCACAAATTAAAGGTCAAAATGTCACTTTTCAAAATTCACAAGGGTCATTTTGGGGGATTTGTGATAAAGGATTTTGACAAATTCTGTTTCTGGTCAATGATTTAGCGGTATTCATGTTAATCATCTATCGTTGATCCTTTTACACCTCCTCAGAAAATTTCCGCATATTTTACAGTTCAGTGTGCTCAATTTAAAAATGAAACTGTAAAATCTATTAAGTTATTGAAAAAATTGAAATCGGATATTTTCAGCAAAATGTATCGGCACATGTTTTACGAGAATAAGAGGCTGTCACGGTAAACAAGTCATGGTTGAGAGAGCACACTTTATTAATAAAGCAAAAAAATACAATTTTTTACTGTTATTTTGGCATAATAAATGAAATGATTTCGCTTTTAATGCATTCTCACTTATGCATCACCTGACGGATCAATCGCATTTTTACACAGAAGTTGGTCAATTAGTGTTAGAACACCCCTATGAAATTGTTCTGCTCAAATTTGTTTCATTAAAAAGTTATGGAATTTGAAAAAAGGTTGAACTTACTTTTTGTGTAGTGTTCAGTAAATTGAATTATTGATACAAATAAAAACGTATAAGTGACTTGCATCGTTGATACAGGGCATATAGAAGTATTGTTAACTTCATTATGACAATTTTCAACAGACATGGAAGGACGAATACTTACAATGGGATCCTGAGGAATACAATCAAACAAAAACGATACCATTCAGAACGCATGAGATATGGATACCGGACCTGGCTATAGAAGAAAGGTGAGTTGGAATAACTAGTGGAAGGAATCCAAACGCTTAATTGGTTTAGCTCTCGACACCAGACATGGTACTGAATTTTATCACTCGATTGAAGAGCAGGACAAGGATTTTGTAATACATAGACTTGCTCATTTCGAACAGTAGTACGAGTATTACATGACACCCCCCTCAGGAAGAAAATTCCCCTGGGACAAATCCCACCCAACATCTTCTCCGTAAGACAACTCGCCTGAGGACAAGTCTCCAGGAGGACGACCCCACCCCCCCCCACACACACACACACGCACACGCACACACAACTTCCCAAAGTGACATCTTCACCGAGGACAGCTCTCCCAGAGGAGTACCCCCACGAGGACAACTCAGATCTTTTTCTACCCCGGAAACATTATTGTTTACTCCTCCGGGGCATTTGTCCTATCGGGTAGTAGTCTAAGAGGGAGTTGCTCTCTGCGGTAGTAGTCATAGAGGTAGTTGCCCTCTCGGATATTAGTCCTAGAGGGAGTTGTTCTTTGGGGTAGTAGTCATAGAGGGGGTTGTCCTCTCGGATAGTAGTCATAGAGGGAGTTGCCCTCTGGGGTAATAGTCATAGAGGGAGTTGTCCTCTCGGGTAGTAGTCCTAGAGAGAGTTGTCCTCGGAGGTAATAGTCATAGAGGGAGTTGCCCTCTGGGGTAGTAGTCCTAGAGGGAGTTGTCCTCTCGGATAATATTCCTAGAGGGAGTTGTCCTCTGGGGTAGTAGTCCTAGAGGGAGTTGCCCTCTGGGGTAGTAGTCCTAGCGGGAGTTGTCCCTCTGGGGTAGTAATCCTGGAGGGGGTTGTCCTCTGGGGTAGTAGTCCGGTAGTGTAAGAGGGAGTTGTCCTATCGGGTAGTAGTCCAAGAGGGAGTTGCTCTCTGGGGTAGTAGTCCAAGAGGGAGTTGTGCTCTGTGGTAGTAGTGTAAGAGGGAGTTGTCCTCTGGGTAGTAGTCCAAGAGGGAGTTGCCCTCTGGGGTAGAAGTCCAAGAGGGAGTTGCCGTCTGGGGTAGTAGTCCAAGAGGGAGTTGCCCTCCAGGGTAGTAATCCTAGAGGGACTTGCCCTCTGGGGTAGTAGTCCTAGAGGGAGTTGCCCTCTGGGGTAGTACTCCTTGAGGGAGTTGCCCTCTGGGGTAGTAGTCCTAGAGGGAGTTGCCCTCTGGGGTAATAGTCCTAGAGGGAGTTGCCCTCTGGAGTAGTAGTCCTAGAGGGAGTTGTCCTCTGGAGTAGTAGTCCAAGAGGGAGTTGTCCTCCGGGGTAGTAGTCCCAGAGGGAGTTGCCCTCTGGGGTAGTAGTCCTAGAGGGAGTTGTCCTCTGGAGTAGTAGTCCAAGAGGGAGTTGTCCTCTGGGGTAGTAGTCCCAGAGGGAGTTGCCCTCTGGGGTAGTATTCCAAGAGGAAGTTGTCCTCTGGAGTAGTAGTCCAAGAGGGAGTTGTCCTCTGGGGTAGTAGTCCCAGAGGGAGTTGCCCTCTGGGGTAGTATTCCAAGAGGAAGTTGCCCTCTGGAGTAGTAGTCCTAGAGGGAGTTGTCCTCTGGGGTAGTAGTCATAGAACCAGAACGATATGTATCATGTTGATACATCCGGAGTGGTTCCAGGGAAGCATAAGTGATGGGGTGGTTTCTTTTTTCAAATGTTAAAGGCAAATTGGGATTATAGATACAAATATTGAAATCAATATAATTTTAATTAAAATTTTTGGCGCTTTAGGTCAGCTAAAATGTAAACCGACTAAGTTCAAGAAGTAACATTTATGGTTATACTCTGTCATTTCGCGTGTTTTTTTTTACACATCCCCATACGGAATAAGTCTCTGAAATAAGTTTATAAATCTGCCACTACCATTATTCTGTCGTAGTTTACAATTGCATATATTCTCAGAAACATAATTGACGCATATTATACCTTGGGGATGTATACATTTAACCAATGTACACCGTTAACAAATGGGCAATTTTCCTATTTTTTCCACCTTATGTCTTAAGTTAAATAATAAATTTCATGCAAATCAGAACTTGCACAGAATCATTGTACCTGCACGATTACGCAACAAGCGATGTGGTCAATATGCGTCATATTTAAGCCTATGGGACTTACTATTACGTATGGCGCCACGCAAACAAAAACAAAGTGTAATTAAAGCTTTCTTCTCGCACGTTCTTTATTCCGTTATTTTAGGGTAAATCAATAATATCAGTGGCAGAATTATTGGCGTTTATCCAAATTATCGAAAGATATCTTTACCACCAGCGTTATGGCTCGAAGGTGAGTTTATGATTGCAAGTGGATGCAGGAGGATACTCGCGGACATTTACTTGCCTCGTGTGAGCAAAAACTTTCGAAATCTATTAAAAAGGAATGGTATAATGCTTTAGCATTTATGACTATTAATTTTTAAACACTCAGTTTTGTCACTTTGTGGTTTTCTGACTTCAGACTTCAACTGAATTTATTTACCAAAAATTTACTTTCATTCTACAACATGTTTGGGATGTAAAACTTATTATGTTGTATCCTTTTAGTTGTGGTAACGTCTGACCTTGTACACCGTTCATTTTTTTCTAATTAATTATATCATAGATGTTTAAAGAAATTATTTCCTGACTTGGAAAAGCACCCATATTTCCATAGCCTGGTTGCTCCTGGAGTGTAAGAGGAAAAATGGAGCTGGGTGTTTGTCTTGGACGTAATGGCAGTGTATGGGTGACTGTTCGCAACAATACTGACCATAATGTATCTCCCTCTCTATGTCTGTCTGTACCTGTTGCACTAATTTACATACAGCGTTCATCGAGAGTTCATCAGCTCCCCCCAGACACTGATCCTGGCTAATAATGACGGCACAGTCAACTGGTTATTCCCGGCCATCATCACTACTGCCTGCAAGATCGACGTCCGATATTTTCCGTTTGACATTCAACAGTGCACTCTGACCTTCTTGCCGTGGTCGATGGATGAAAGCATGGTAAATTATTATTACTTTTTTTTTATGGGGGGGGGGGGGTCTTAATTTCATCCAACTCTTAAATCTTAGATCGATCTTGCCACACGTCTTCAAAAAATAAAGACATAAGAAGTAAACCGCTGAAATAAGAATCAATCTATTCATCTCTGTCTTTGTGTTGGTATGTTTGTGTGTCCGTGGTGTGTGTGTTTGTGTGTCTGTGTTGTGTGTGTTTGTATGTGTGTGTGTGTGTGTGTGTGTGTGTGTGTGTGTGTGTGTGTGTGTGTGTGTGTGTGTGTGTGTACGTGTACGTGTAGCGACAACTCATGCATGTTACGTAACCCCGAATCCTCAACCAGAGAAAATGTAATTTACGATTATTGCGTTAATATTAGGCCTATTTAGATGTTTTGATTCGTGTTGTAAATTAGAGGGTTATGTCATCATTATATAGGCTACGTCTCTAATCCGTGTTACAATTTTAGGTACATTTTTGTGACATGGTAAGTTTGAGAATGAATTAAGATACCAAAGAACGTGAAATGCGAAACCTTTTTGGGGGGCAAATGTTGTACTTCCAATGTACAGCGTGTATATTTTGCGAAGTAAATGGTACATCAAAGACTCATGTACGGTTTTCCATAAGATAAATTTGAATCTCACACATTATTCTCCTCTTTCAGCACTGTATTTTCGCGCATTCTGCGTAAATATTGATGTTGGGCTTGGAGCTTGTCATATCTTGTAATCATTCGTCTATTTAAATGGGCGATAATGGGACAAGGTGATGATAACGAGTCTGTATAAGATGTAAGAATGTAAGCATTATTCTAACACTGAAATAATTCAACCCAACACCAAAATATCAATTTTAAGACCGACCGTACCTGGTATATATAGTCGGCAACACCCTACGTGTTAAATTCAACACCCCCAATTTTCAGTGTACCCTATAAACTCATCATTCCATTTTTCCGTAGATGAAACTGAGATTCCCGGACGGCGCTGATGCCTTACAAGATATCTTCAGTCGGAATGGAATCTGGCATCCATCCACCTTCGAGGCGAGAAACGTCAGTTTGGAGTACCTGTGTTGCCCGTACCCCTACTCGTTGGTAATCTACACCCTCCAGCTGCAACGGGTGTCGGCCTTCTTCCGAGAGACCATCATCCTACCGTCTGTCCTCCTCACGTCGTTGATGGCGGTAGTCTGTTGGCTCCATCCCGCCTCGGGTGAGAAGATGACGTTGGCTGTCAGCAATCTCTTAGCGTTGATCCTGTTTCAGCAGCTTGTGGCGGATAACATGCCACCTATCGGCGACAGCAGCTCAATTATAGGTATATTATCTACTCTGTTATCTATCTAACTGAAGCATCTTCTGGACTCGTTATTACTGTATAACACATCAATCTTTAAGGAAAACTGGCAATCAATCACACATAATATAGATATGCAGTTTTTGAAAACCAGAAGAATTTGTAGTTGAGAAGATGTATGGTTCCAAAACAACGCTGACAGAGAGTTATTCGTCTGATGTTCGTGCAACAATAAACGGAGTGAATTAGATTATTTTTGGAGCTCATACAGTATGATAGAGGCCTATGAGCGGCGATTTTCTGTAACGAGTGGGAGGGGCGGAAACATTGAAAGAAAAAACAACGCGTGCCATACAATTGTTTGTCATTGTTAAAATGTGGAAAGTGGACAGTTGACAACCCCTTCCCCGCATTAACAAATTTTAATAGGTTATTTCCGTCATGTTTGCCTTCTAAATGGGTTTGTACATACAAAACATATCAAAAATGCTTAAAAAATTGAAAACAAAAATATTCAGATTAAAAACTCGAGGGGGACGATCCCTCCTAGAAAAAGAATCAAGAGGGAAGGGCACATCCCCTGTCGCCCCCCCCCCCGATCGCCGCTTTTTAAGGGTCACAGAACCTACATGTAATATATATCTATTTGTTACTAGTTACCGCGATAACTGAAAAGGAATTAATAACAGAAGTAGTCCTCAATTTAGGAAATAACAATGCTTCCAAATTCAAGTATACTGTTTAAAGATTCTGCCGTTTAAATTTCACAGGCATACATATTTTTTGTCGTACAATTGAATATCAGAAAATACAATGACGGTGAAATTTGTTGGGTGACTTTCTTTGAGATTAATTTTTAGCAGCGCTGAAGATTAATTGAATAATTCTGAATTACAGTTTGTTTCTCCTTCAGTAGATAAATTCACGACACATTCTTCCAATCTGAATGTACATTCATGGTCGCAGTCGGCATATTCACGCACCCAGTCGGCAAAAGAAAGAAAAGGGGAAACGGAAAAGGGAAAATATGAGAGAAAGGAAAGAAGAAAAGAGGGAAGGTAGGAAAAAAGAAGAAAGGGGGAGAGAGAAAGAAAAACAATGAAAGAAAAAGAAAGAAAGGAAGGATGGAAGAAAGAAAGAAAGACAGACAGGAAGAAAGAAAAGGAAGGCAAGAAAACACTCTGTAAGGTGGAATCACCCCCCATCCTGAAAACAAATGGATGCCTCCGTTTATGCCCTTTGAACAGCCGTTACAATCGGCATTTTCATTTTTGCCAGTCGGCAAATTGACCATGTACACCCCCCCATTCAAAATGGTCTGGTGACGCCACTGGACACAAGAAGAAGTCCCATCTCACTTTCATTCTGGAAAACTACGCATTGCCTGGGAACACGATTACAAAACAAATACATTCAACTCACCACTCCACATAGTGTGTCCCAAAGTATTATTTCAAATAAATTGAACTCCTACATATATTTATCTAATCTTTGAAAATATAGCCCTACGGGTATGCTTATTGGACTAAAAAAAAGGAAAGCGCATCAATAACTATTTTTATTGTTTTGAATTTATTTTTTGGAAAAGTAAACTGGAAATAACTACATCAAATACACCAGATTAAACAGATCGTGGATTGTAGGCACAAAAACTTTCGATCACTGATCTGAAAATATGATATTGGTATACTTAAAAGATTATTGAGTACAAAACTGAATTTACATAAGATAAGGAAGCAAATAATCTGCAATAATGTGATCGTCAGTTTTCTCTGATTTGTCACATGTCTAATATGCTTCTCTGAAATACAGATTGGATGTTAGTTTAGATTAAACGATTCTCAAGAACCCTTCTCCCTTCCGTACAAAAATATCTTCCGTTTTAAGATGATATTGTATTGACTTTGATATTTTTATTATTTTGGGGAGTTGATTTATTCAGTCAGTCATTCATCCATTAATTCATTTATGTATTAATTTATCTATTCAATTAACTTTTCATAGATCATTTTTTCACTTATCTATTTATTATTAATATACTTATTTATTATAGCCAGGTGTGTATAGCCAAATCTTGGAGCTATAAACAGGTTAATTTATGTACGTCTTTATCTATTCACTTAACAATGTTATCACTGGATAAACTTTCATGCATTCTTGACTATTAATGTTTTCTTACTTCACTTATGGATTATCTGACGAAAATAGGATTTGAATTAAATGTTTGTGATTGAGTAGCAATTCGTAATTTCAATTGAATGTTTAATTAGGCCATTATCAAAATCAATTTGTAGACATTAAATATTAAAATCTGTCAAGTGGTAACAACGATAAATGTGATACTACTATCGGTTTGGTTTTTCAGTTTTTTTTATTTTCTCACCCTGTCTTTTTTCTCTTCTGTACAGTCACATTCTTCTTCATTATGATCGCCTTGGGCTGTGTGTCAGTTGTTTGTTCTGTGATAGTTCTACGTGTCTTCTTCCATGGAGGGGACCGACCATTACCGCGATGGCTGTGTCTTATTCTACACCGATGCGCAAACATCTCAATCATTTGCGGAAGAAAGAGACTGCAAATGGCTGTCAAATCGAAACTTCGACAACTCAAGGAATCTAGCTCGGAAAAGAGGTATATACACTCCTGCTCATAATTATGGAATATTTTGTTAATACTTAAGTTCTTTCTCCTATATCGTCCAACATTTTCAAGATAAGTATTTATTTCACAAAAAGGCAGTATGTGAAGCAATTTTTGGATTTCATGAGATGACTAAAGTAAAAACTAAAATACATTTGAGACGCAATAACAATTATATATTTGTTAGTTTTTAAATCCACCAAAATTCATGAAAAAAGTATTAAATCTAAGTAATTGAAAAAACAACACACAAAACTGATACATTTTGATCTAATGTCAATTATCATTAAATTAACATCAGAAATAGTCGATTACAAGTGTAATAACGCGCGTAACCACCGCGTGACTCAACAATAACTCTGAATACCGCCATTTTTAAACACAGGTTTTAGCGTCGAGTCGGACGCTACAAAATGTTCAGCATTCCTGAAATACTTAAATTATAATTTTTTTCACCAGGGGTGAGCAAATATTAATCCCAGATGTACCGTCCACGGAAAAATGGCAACTTCTAAAATGTCTGTAAAATATTCCAAAATTATGAGCATGAGTGTACTCAAATGTCTTATTACTGGATTTGGCATTTGAGTGTTGTGTTTGTTTATTTGCACGCCAAACCGTTTTTGTTCAGATTTGATCCAACTATTAGATGGGTACATAATAATGTTAAGTTTTTTTTTAATATAAACAATATCATTCAAAATTAGGCCGTTGCTCAAGTTGTATTTTGTTTCGATATAGTCTAGGTTTCATAGCTTTCACTTACTAATATGTTTGGTAGAGTCCAACCGCAGCAATAATTGCTTGATTATCGTCCAACTGTACGGGTGTGAGTTTTGACCTTGTAAGCTTTGATCATCAGGTATTTAGTTTTCACTAGATGATACACAAACCACGTCTGAACTCAAATTCAGTGCGC
>JZLH01S0117785.1:36233-60771 GCA_001188425.1 Eucidaris tribuloides | reverse complement strand
TTTATATAAAAATCAGGTAGTCTAGTTTTTTTTTCCAGTTTTTATCATTTTTTAATTTTATCATCATTGTAATCCAAACTTGATTTATATTGTAAATATCTGAGTGTTTTGTACAAAACCCCACTTTTTGCCCTTGTACTATTTTCATTTACAATGGAGAACATGTATCAATATAAAAATAAGCGAAGTCCATTTTGGTAATATACATTTCAAGTAGCTTAATTTCCCATTTGAGAAGAAATGACAGCTCCAGTTAACTTAATTTGTAGTACATAATTTCTACATATAAGTGGTACAGGGAAACCCTGTTATAACAAGGTTGTCAGGACAGCCAATTTTACCTCGTTATAACTGGTACCTCATTGTAAACGTACGCATAATGTATCACACAAAATATAACATGTATGGGACTAGGCATTAAACCCATCTTGTTTACTGCTATTCCCACTTGTTCTGCACCAAAACTGTAAACAGAAAGCTGATTGTTTTTCATACTCATCCAAAGTTATAAAGAAAACTAGATCCCGAAATAAAGCAGCAAACTCCATCATCGCTCATAACATGTGTTGAATACTCTGCACGGGAGCTAGGCTTTGTGTATGACAGTCAACTAACTAGAAATCAAATGTCATCCTTGGTTACACATGGGACATTAAAGTCTGGCTTCCAAAATGGATTTGGGTCATGTTTATATTTAGATGTACCCTATTATTATTATTATTATTATTAGAATTTGTCTTGAATTTGTTTACTTCAGGAGAAACAAGCTTTCATTTGCCAAAGTACATGCATGACCCTGGTAGAAATTGAAGTTTAAACCATAGAAAGCAATTTGACTATTACAGTGTTTTCTGATAATTAGCAATGAAAACATGTTTGAGTGGGAAATTTTCACAGCAGAAACCTTGAACAGTGTCTTTGAGTCAGGGCACCATTGTACCCTAAATTGAGAACTACAGTACTTCCAATGTTACTATTTCCCTTTACTTTCAGTATTTAGTTTCACAACAATCAACAAAGCTTGTGAAATAGGATGTGGAACCATTTTCTCTTGGGGTTGTCAATCTGTGGTCTGTGGGTAAAGTCCTGTTTCTGACCATTTCCTGAACTTCCTCAATAACAGTAATCCCCTCCAATAGTTTCCCTTTGATAAAGTAAAATGACAGGTACTACTGACTGTATTCAAATGAGGCCTATGTCAAGTTCATTATAGGATCATAGTCAAGAAATTAAATAAAACTTTGGTTTTATTTCAAAGTTATATTATCAAATAACTTTTGATACAAATTTCACTTTCATACTCTCCCTTGTCACTTCGTCTAAGTTTCTAAACGTTTTTTCTTACATTAGAACACTAATCCCAAAGCAATCTAGAAATGCAGAATAGCTGTGAGTCTAGAAAATTAGACTAGATGATATAGTGCACATAATTATGTAGCTTGCACTTTGCTTTGATCTGAATTTGGGGTTGGGAAATGGGGTACAGTTCGGCCTCGGTTAACCAGCGATGTTGGGACCAGCATTCATCCGGATAAGTGATATGGCCCGATAAGAGAGATAATGTACAAACACAGTATAGGGGGAATTACTACATGTCCTATGTTATAGTATTATAACCCACACACCATGTGCAAATTGCCACAGACCACACACATGAGTTACTTTGTTTACTTTTCCCCAAATACCCAGCCAGTGCTGTGTACACTTGTGATAAAGGTGTATCAATTACAGGCAATGACTGATAAGTCTATTGTCCGGATAATGGAGAGAGCCGGTTAACTGATCGCTGTACTGATCGCCGTATAACCGAGGCCGAACTGTAATTAAAACAAACATTAAGAGTAGTTTATGGAATTAGACTATTGTTGTTATGCTAAGAGGAAAGAAATTTAAATGTGGTACATGCTTTCAGCACGTTGGTCTTGAGTGAAGGTTAAAGCCCTAAGAAACGATTTATGTGACATTTATGGTGCAGACGTCATGCCCATGTCTGTTAAATTATTTCATACATGAACGCGCCGTAGAACAACATCCTGTTTCCTGTACCTAGGAATAAGCTTACCTAGGAATAGTTTTGTTTGATCACTTTGGTGGGCTTCATGATGGGTACATATATACTATACGTTAGAGCTCAGTGACATGATTGGGAGAATTAAAAATGCCTTTAGAACCAAACTGGTTGAAAGATGAACCAAATGTACACCAGCTCGGGTGGAACTCATGGCTGGAAGGATTTGTCTTGAGTTTGTTTACTTTGGGAGAATCAAGCATGAACAGGCCAGTAGTTTAATTTTATCGAGACACGATAGATTCAATCCCCATAGAAGGTTACACTACAAATTTATCTGTTATAAGGCATACTTATGGACATTATTTTAAACTGAGTGAACTTTTGACTGACTACAAAATGTTCACAGTAGAATCCCTGCATAGTTTACTTGATTCTATATAATAGTTTTTACCCAAAGTTTGAGGACTACCCCCAATCATGTCATTTACCTTTAAGGGAAGTTTTTAAAATGGTTTATGTCACCCCACTGGTGTCTATTGGCTTCCAATGGCTAAAAGTATGTACAATAGATGACATACTCTCTCTAGGGTCACTACACAGAGGCTGTATGACTTCAGATGAGTGTCATGATGCCCTCCCCCCCCCCCATTCTTGATCAAAATCTAGATTATTACTGATCTTCATATTTCACAGACTCATCCTTTATACATTAGGAAGGTTAAGGGCATGAGTGATGGTTTGTTGTGCTTCTGGAAGGTTGCAAAAGAGATGCCCTGCCTTTAACTGTTGCATACACTACATATGTAGATTACCTGTACTCTCTCTCTCTCTTCTTCATTCTAGGGGCTCCGTTGGCACTTTCATCCACACGACCCACCTGTTACAGCAGTTAGAACCCTCCCTGAGCCCCCTCCCAGTGGCTGACATCCTCCAGAGGCTCCTGAGGCTAGAAGGGGGCCCTGGATCCCCCTCCTCCCTCCTCGGCAACCGTCATGTGGTCTGCTGGGGCTTTGAAGACATGCTTAGTGAGAAAGAGGAGAAGGCGGATGAAAAGGACAAAGAGAAAGGTATTCCCCCACCCATCTTACATATTTGTTGTTCTGGGCCCTGTTTCATAAAAGTTGATATCATATCAACTTTGACATTCTACTGCAATTCATGCCTCTGATTGGCTGTAAACATGCCTCTGATTGGCTGTAAAGCATGGTCGCTTCAGTGCTTTATGTTTCACAACCAATCAGAGCCATGAATTGCAGTAGAATGGCAAAGTTGATGTGATATCAACTTTTATGAAACGAGGCCCAGGTTTGTACGAGTGCAATTTAGAGTAACTTGGGCAACAGCAAAAATGGGGTCTCCGGAACTGGAGAAGACCTCAAAATGCTATGCTTTGAAACTTCACCATGGCGAAGTTCTGGTGTGCTGTGCTGAAATTGCATGCTTTGGCCCAAATCTGTACCACTTCCACAGTGTGGCCGGGCCAAAATGAGTAGCGAAATGAAAGTATGATGCTCTGGAGCAGCCATTTAGGGATGCATTGGTTCGAGGAATGACAAATTTGGGGGTCTCTGGAACTGAAAAAGTAAAAAATTTCTGTGGCTTCTGAAATTGTAATGCACTGGAAGTGAAATTAAGGGCTGGAATGGGGGTCTCAACCATGGTACATATGTATCATCCAATTATTCTAAGTGCCCCCCCCCCCCACCCCCTTAGAAAAGTTTAATCTGCAGATTGTGCTCAGCATTTTATTAATATTATTTACCATGAGCTTTCACACTACTGGACACTGACACTGAGAAACATGAATTTGAGAAATACGTAAATTTTGTGTGCCTTTATCAAAGGCTCACCCATGTTTGGTCAATAGTAGGGGACAAATGAAGAATATTCTTACTGATATCTGCAATTTTAGGTGAAATATTAAAGCTGTGATTTTCATGAAAATTCAATGTTATCAAAGTGTGTCATTTGCATCTTTCTCTCTTGGCCCAAAGATTCAGGAATTGGACGTAGTCTAGCCTGTGATGGGATCTATTTGTACTGCAGCAATGCTAGAGGAAAAGGCCTCGCCAAGGTTGGATCTGGACTACATGGCACTCTCAGGTAAGCTCATTCTTTTTCTGAGTGAGTGTGTGTATGTGTTGACATGTGTGTGTATGTACTGTGTGAAGGTTTTTTTTAATTATACCAGCATTATAATCTTTTTGCTATGAACAACAAATAACAAATTATTTAATAGTTATTTTTAAAAAGAATATTTAATGACTTATACATGAAATTCATCTTTTAGGTCTTTTACAACTGGTCAATAACAAAAAGATGGTTACAATGTCACAGATCTGCCAATTCTCTGTGGTTCTGCAGGATGTTCCCCAAATAGTTACCAATACTTCTCACATCAAATTGTATTAAGTCAGTTAAAGGTTTTTAGTGCAACTACATGCACATTGAAAAAAACTCTACATTGCTGTCAGAATGCTCTAGTCATTATCAGGAGAATGAGGAAGAGTATTTATAACATCAGTGGAAACACAAAACAAATGTCAATCAAAGTCAATCATCTTGCTGTGAAAATACAAGTGTCAATCAATTTGATATCTTCTAATGTGATGATTTTTTTTTTTTACTGATTTTCGCTGATGTTGATCTGTGGGTGGCATACGTAATCATTCACATCAATAATTTTTTTGTTGTATTTATTAAAATCAATGTTTGTGCATGTTATTCTTGCAGAGCTTCTTGCTGATTATGCAGATGTTGGTAACTCTTGGTGAACTTTAATTTTGATGATGCAAAGTTGCTATTTTCTTTCGTGACTAAACTTTCTTTTTTCCCAGGGGTTTTGTCTATGCCCGCAATCCTGATATTCCAGTGGGGTGGGTGGCCTGTACACAGGAATACCTTATCCACAGACCTCTAGAAGCCGATTCCAAGTCAGAAGTTTTAGCATCAGTGATCAACAAAAATACCTTGAAGGTGAGAATTGTTCTGGATGGGATAGCCTTTTATGATTAAGCTAATCTCTCTTAACAAAAGCAGACATCATATACGTGTATACATTGTATTTGTATTAGGATTATAGGATATGGATAACAGAAAAAGGTCATAACACTAAAAGTCATTGCATTCCTTTTTTATTAAACAGTGTAACTGACATGATTTTTAACTCAAATGGTGTTTACTTCATTGGGTAAGACACATAACCCCCTCCACCCAATAGTATATAAGTGGGTACCTGAGAGGACTGAGAAAGCCATTGATAAATTAATAAGCTCCTGAGCAGCTAACAGGCAGCTGGACTAGGAATACTCCCCAGGGAGCGGAGGTGGTGAACCTTGATGTGCAGCTGTGACACAAGTCCAGTAATCAGGGGGTAAAGTGTGAACTGTGAAGACATATGAGCCAGCAGGAGTACAAGACTGTAAACCCTGAGCATCTGTATCTTGACTCCTACGTAAGGGGCATTTATCCTTAAGATGAGAATGTTTAAAGTGTATTAAAATGAAGTAATTAATTCATTTTTTTTTATGATCACATTTTTGCTCTGACATAGATTAAAAGTACCATCAAAATGCCAGAATCCTTGGTAGTAA
Source organism: Eucidaris tribuloides (assembly GCA_001188425.1). NCBI lineage: Eukaryota > Metazoa > Echinodermata > Echinoidea > Cidaroida > Cidaridae > Eucidaris > Eucidaris tribuloides. The sequence continues at coordinate 55,167 of JZLH01S0117785.1, read as the reverse complement.
CCTCACAGGTTACGGTGGCTCTTTGCAGCGATGGTACGTACTTCTACCGCGTGTGGTGCCCACCTGGTGCTGACAAGAGTGGCAAAGGGCAGCCGGTCACCGTGGATACATTTCAGCTGACGGTAAGAGCATGACTTTAGTAAGAATATAATGATGTTGTTTTTGTTATTGCTATTTGTTGTTGGTGTTATTGTTTTTTTACTTCTTTTTCTTCTATTTCCTGTTCTTGTTGTTGTTCTCCTTGTTGCTGTTGTTATTTTATTTCTTGTTCTTCTTCTTTTTCTTCTTTTTACTCTTCCTTTTCCTCTTCGTATTACTCTTCTTTATATACCCGCCAAATGAAGTTTGAATGGAGTACATAGGAATCAGCATACATTTGAGTAGCAGAGCAGTTGGTCTGTTGCAAATTTTGCAGATCGAACTACTTCCTCAGTTTTTGACCAATGATCATGAGATATGGCATACACATTGGTCTTGGGTTGAAGGTGTGCAAAACACATTTTTTTGCAAATGTGTCAGAAACTGCATTGTCATGGTTACCGAATATTATGGCAATAGATCAGGTAAAAGTAACTACTTTCTCAGTTATTGAACCTATGCTCATGAGATTTGGCACTCACATTGGTCTTGAAGTGAATATGGCAAGACACATTTTTTGAATGTTTTGGAAACTGCATTGCCATTGTAACCACATGTTATGGCAATAAGTCAGGAACGTGATGGGGTAGAGTATTAATCATCTTCAGAGATATTTCTAGTCCTCTTTTTCCTCCTCCTCTTTGCTGTATTCTCAATCAGTTAAAGGTAATTAATTAGAACTGGGGGCCAACAAATTTCACACAGGGGTCAAATTTAAATTTGTCCTGATTGTGTCAATATGCATGTCAAATTACTTGTCTATACACAAGGATTCCCAAAATGTATACTTTGTCAGCATCCGACCTCAAATGAGGGCACTATAGCCCAATATATCAAAAGTTCAACGCACTTTTGTTGTCATGCCAAAATAGCCCTTTACGACAAAAATTGTAAATTCACTGTAACCTCTATGTTGCGGAAATGGTTAGTAACTCACCACTTCTTGACTTTCCTGATAAATCTGAGAGTTAAATGTTGCAACCATCACAAACTTCGAGTATCTCGTTTCTAACTATTTCAGGAACAAGGCGATGATGTTATAGCCACACCGCTGAAACAGTCCATTGCACTGCAAAGAAATGATGACGCCTTGAGGGGTGTGAACGACCCCCTACTGGTCCGACTAAGAACCTACAGGGCCAGCACTGCAGCGACCCTGGCCCAGCTGACGGGTGCGAACAACAACGCCAGTGGTAGGGAGGAAGCCTGTAAGTTCAAGTGATCATTTGACGTTCAGCCCAAACCATGAGTGTGTTCACATTTGTATTTCACTTTGCTTGATCTCTGTCACATTGCAGAAATGAAGTTGCCTAGATGTAAATACACCATAGGCAGAGCATCAAGCTTGTCACATATAGTAATAGTAAATAATAGGAAATAATAATAATAGTTAATTCTGATATAGTGCACATTATACCCCCAAAATATACAACATATACAATGAAAGGTAAGAAAAACTTAAAACATAATTCAGGGAAAACGTGTTGAGTGTGATTAACAAAATTCTGATCACTGATGTTGAGCACATATTTCACTGTCAATTCCCCTACCAACCCCCATACCCCCTCCCCACTCCCCCTCCTCCCCGAAAACAAATACTCATGCCATGACCTTTAGCCTGACTCTGACTTTTATCATGACAAAGTAACAACACAATTTTTACCTCTTTTTCATTTATGAGATTTACACATTTTATTCAGTGAGGTTTAATGAAATATTTGCAGTTGAAATTGTTCCCATTGGAGCAAAATTATGCATCGTTAATTGAAAATTCCAGTGAAAGGAAATAATGACCTTGGAAGTTTGACCTTTGACCCGGTGTCTGTTTCTTTCTCCAGCTACGACCAGTTGTGGTCTGACTCTGAAGCTGCTCCGCAAGTCACCCATCTACTGCTGTGGAAGCAGCGTGGTCATAGTTACACTGCCCCCTGGAGGCAGCGGGAGTGCAACCACCAGGTCTCTGTTCAGCACGACCGGGGGCCTGAGTGGTCTTAGAAGTAAGTAACGCAACGGGGGATTTCAAGTTTGGGATTAATGGTCATGTTCATATTATTGTAGCACTAACATGAGCATTAATCTGAAACTTGAAATCGATCTGTGTTAGTGAGCTGACCCCAAGATTATGACACACTTCCAGAAGTTGATTTTGTGAATAGTGTTGAAAATTGTCTGCAGAACTGAGCTGGGCTGAACTGAGCTGGGTTGCTGATGTTAGCAATTTACATACATTTGTCCTATTCACTGACACTAGCCACTAGGAATAAAAGAAATCACCATTTCAAGTTCGTCGTTAGTGTTAGTGTTAGTGTTAGTGTTATTTTTGGTAACCCTCCTGCATGGTACATTACCGTTATTATATGTCATTTCTTCTTTCAAATGTTATCTTTTATATTACGTATTTTATTCATTCTATATATGATTTGTAATTACTTGGTCTTCTTGTTTGATTTGTATCATGCAGAGAACAATAGATGAAATGAAATGAAATGAAAAAATAATAGCGATAATAATAAATGTAAAATCATGCAGGTGTTAACACTAGTGTTAAAGATTGTGTCATTGATTTGCACGTCAAAAAACATCTATATGAATGAAATCAGCTGAAATCATATCCAATGTGAAGATTAATATAAATAAACACCTCTCATAGAGACTTGGGGTAAAATATTGAGTTTCGGTGAAAATCTGGACGGTTAAACTTCATCCTTTTTCAAATTGCTCGGAAGCAAATTTCAAAAAATCTGCGACGTCAAACGTGCACGTGCCGTTCCAAAATGGTCCGATCAGCCGTTAGCCAAAGGTCGCGCAGGGGATAGCCGTTAACCAATCAGAGGGCTGCGCTGGTCTTGCTACGGTGCACAGTAACCGCGATTCGCAGTTTGAGCAAAATTGAAACTCACAGAAAGAACAACATTCTGGTAACATGTCGTTATTAGTTTTTCTCATAAAACAACAAATTCATGACGTATGGATCTCAGACTTTTAACACACCATTTGTAAGTACTAAACTACCGTTTGGTATTGATAATGAAGGGAAGTAATGGACTTGCACATCCCTGACACAATCTTTAAGCTATCAGTTACAGAATTAGTAGTGGCTGTTAATCTGAGTTACAGTTTTAGAGCTTGGTTCTAATGGCTTTTGATGTACCATATGTATAGTGAGATGGGTTCTTGGATGGAATGAATGTCATAGATTGACAGCGAGAATAATTCATGGCAGACGATGAAAACAAGTGCCACAAATCCCTTCTTGTTTAGGGACAGACATCAAGATATTTTTTGGTAGGTTATGTCATGGTCTTCTTCACCACAAAAATATGACCACAGGATCTTTTTCCATTTTAGTTCATTTTATTTTGCTTTCTCAAATAATCACAAAATTGCTAGAACAAATTACAAATCAAAGATGTTTTCCATAGATACATACATATATGAAGTACAGAAAGTATTTCACTAAAACCATATCATCGATTACATATGTAAATAAAATAAATGCAGAGACCATCACCATAAGCTTAAAGCTCAATAACGATGGAGGCCTCGAAAACATATGTACATGTACATAAACACTCAAACAAACAAAACCCGGGGAAAGGAAAAGAAGAACAAAGTTTAAGAGATTGAAAATGATTGCGTATTGTGTATGTGTTGTGGGTATTGGTTTTAATGAATCTCTTCCTGTAGGCCCATATCATTTTATATCATTTCCATTTCATTATCACCGAATCATGTACAGTGTCTGCAGTGTTGAGAGTCATGTTACTGAAAGGATTAAAATGTAAGGATAATTTCATGTTAACCTCTTCGAAAACAAGCAATACTTGATACTTTTTTGCATACATATTCAGTTATGTGAAAGATGCTTCTTTCCAATATGTTGTGAAAAATCATGTATTTTACCTGCAAACATGCCTTTCTTTAGTTTAGGTTACAACAAAACTAAAACTGTTCATAAGCTTAAAGGGGAATGAAACCCAGACATCCACTTGCATTCAGAGAATAGATAACAATAAGAGAAAGAAAATGGTGAAAGTTTGAACAAATTTGACTGAACTGTTCAAGAGTTATAAATGTTCACAGTTTACATAATCCTTATGTATGGAGGATTCTTAAATTGGCAACACTACCACTTTTTGAGATAAAAGTGTGGAGAACTTCCCATTGGTTTTGTACACAGATTTTCACAAATTTACGTTTCCTGAAATGTTAGTTGTGAAGGTAATTAAATTCTTCCATAAAACATGTACAAATCATTTTTGCTGGGACATACTTATACAACAAGCAAGAGGCAATCAGATATTTCATAAAAAAATGAGAATAAGTGAAAAATTGTGTACAAAGCCAATGGGGAGTTCTCCACACTTTCATGTCAAAAAGTGGTAGAGTTGCCAATTTAAGAATCCTCCATAACAACGATTAAATAAACTTTGAAATTTTATAATTTTCACAGTTAACAATTTGCTCAACTTTCACTGTTTGTTATTTCTTATTATTGTTCTGATATTCTCTGAGTACAGAAAGATGTCTGGGTTTCATTCTGCTTTAAATATATCCTTGAATCAAGCTCAATACCCATCTAAACATAGAAAAAGAAAGTATTCCAATATTTGTTATGTCAGATATTTGATACCTACAATTTGCAATAAAATTGCACAAAAATTGATGATACCGCTTTTTTCCCCCTGCAGCTCTCGCAACTAGTCTGTGTTTCAGTCTCTCCAATGGACTCATGACAAACAGAGTAGATTTGATGGATGCTCCAGCATGTGCTATTGCCAGGGGTGCTAATGTTCAAGGCTTGGGTGAGTCTTCCTTTTGGTATTTTCTTATATATGACTACAATCTGTGTAATTTTCACAGAAAGAAAAGAGGAATGGGATTTGTCACAAAGTTTCAATGTATCAATCCTAGAATAGAGTTAGTCTGGGAGCAAGCTACTTCTCAATTTACCTCATCGAGCCCAAAACATTTGAACCCTCAAAATTACTTAGACTATCTATGTGAATGAAAAAAGATATGTCAGCTGGACACCAGTGGTCGGGTTTGGTCCCTGGACCAAATTTAAGGGGGTTCATAACCCAGTCCCATGCATGAATTAGTGGGTATGTTTGGCGTCTTGTTGACCTGTATACTGCATGCGTGCAACGCGGTGCGCATTTTGTCTGTATACGTGCGCGCACAATTTCATTTCATTGCGCAATTCTATGTATTACATCATTGATGCGCGTGCGTGTAATACTATGGCACGCGGCGGCTACGGGTCGGCGCTAGCGCATTTTAGGGTCACTGACCTACTTTATAGTTGGGGCATGTTAGGGGGCTTGAGGTAGGAGGGGAGGCGTATGCACGGGGTGTTTAGGGGAACTGACAACCCCTTTCTTACAAGTTGAAATGTCAGTTTGATATTTTTGTAATGTACACCCATAGAAGTATCTATTGACCAAATATGGCTAGATGGGGTAAATTAACTTAAACCCCAAGAAGGGGAGCATGGGGGTATTTTGGGGAGGAGCTGACAACCCCTTTCCGACAAGTTGATATGTCAGTTATGATATTTTTGTGTAATATACACCCATAGTCTTATCTGCCATCAAAATTTGGTCCATGGGCTAGGTGGAGTGAATTTAACCCACTACGGGGTAATTTTAGGGGGGAGCTGATAACCCCTTTCCGACCACTTGATTTGTCAGTTATGATATTTTTGTAATACGCACTCATAACATAATCATCTCCCCAAATTTGGTCCATGGACTAGATGAGGTAAATTCAACCCACCCCGGGGTTCATTTTTTTTTTGGGGGGGGGGGGGTCCTGGGGCTGAACGTGACAGTGGGGTCCAGCTGAATATTCTTTTTTCAGTCAATAGATTAGTCTGAGATACCTATGAAGGATCAAATCTCTTGAGAAGAAATTGAGAAGTAGCAGGCTCTCGTCCTAAGTGTCCCTTCTCTCTCCCCCCCCCCCCCAAAAAAGAACTAACTCTAGCCATGGTCCTGCTACACATGGACTTGCATCACTCTTTGATAAATTCATATGCTATTGTGTTACAGTGATGCCTCAATGATATTTTTTGAATATTTTCCGTCTTTGATCAGTGGTTTGTTGTGATTTATTATGTAATTACTGGGATTAATTGGTCTTTCACACAGAAAAAAAAGCAGTTTATCACTGACCTCATAATTTTGTTACTTTGACCTCAGGAATTTGCTATGACGTTACTAACAATGCTGTCTGGACGTGTTCCACAGACTGGGTGGACCAGTGGCACAACCCGGGCCTGAGGGCCACCCACCATGTCTGCAAGCAGCTAGGGGTATCACGCCCCCCTCTCAGCGATGGTATACCACAAGGTAATCAACATGAAACTGAAGTTCAATTCAGGTTTCATTGGCATTTGAATTATCAAACCCATCAGGCATGGATGAAAAATGCTAGATTCAGAGTAGAATGCAACTAGAAAAAAAAAAGGTACAATATTGTATTACGTTAACTTATCAAATGAGGGTTCTTTTTCCACCATGTTAACATTGCAGAACTGTGAGATCAATATATGATGTGATATTTACCTCTTTTTGAGTATATTTAATTTACCCCATCCTCCCCCAATGTAATAAGTAATAGTAGATTCGAAAAAGCTATGTCAAATTCCCTCTTCAACAATATGAAATTCATGCTAATTGGCCATCAATAGAAAGCCTTACCCCATTCAGATAAAAATCACAAAATGTTCAATCTTTATCCCGTATTCAGTAGTGCCATTGGCTCAATTTTTTGTCATCGGCGCCTGCGTACGGAGTGAGACATAGTATCACTATTTCCGGTGTCCGGCGTAGGCGTAGGCGTAGTCGTCAACAATTGTGTTGTACACACAATAACTTTCTATAGCTTCGAGTGGGATACCAAAATTCATACCATATGGTCCATCTTTCAGACACAGGTCAGTTCAAAATATGAGTCGAATTTGAATAAGGTCAAAGGTCAAAGTCAATGAACTTTCCATGACTGCACTGTGGCTATGTTTGTAAACACACAATACACTTTCTATTACTTCGGGTAGGATTGTCAAATTCATAACAAGAGGTCCATCTCTTGAAGGTGCAGGTCACAGTTCGAATGTGAGTTGAATTGATTAAGTCAAAGGTCAAAGGTCAATGAACTTTCCATGAGTGGCCATGTGCTGTGTTGTACACACAATAACTTTTCTATAGCTTCGAGGTGGATCACCAAATTCATACCATACGTCCATCTCTTGAAGGCATAGGTCAAGTTCGAATATGAGTTGAATTTGAATAAGGTCAAAGGTCAAAAAGTCAATGAATTTCCAATAGACTGCACTGTGCTATGTTGTACACACAATAACTTTCATATACTTCGAGGTAGGATTGTCAATTCATACAAGAGGTTCCATCTCTTGAAGGTGCAGGTCAAATTCGAATGCGAGGTGAATTGTGAATAAGGTCAAAGGTCAAAGGTCAATGAACTTTCCATGACTGGCCGCTGAGCTGTTTGTACACACAATAACTTTCTATAGCTTTGAGGTGGGATCACCAAATTCATACAGAGGTCCATCTCTTGAAGGCCGCAGATCAAGCTCGAATATGAAGTCGAATTTGAATAAGGTCAAAGGTCATGAACATTCCATGACTGCCTGTGTAGGAGCGAGACATAGGTATCACTATTTCCGGTCGTAGGCGTCGCGTAGGCGTCGTCAACAATTGTGTTGTACACACAAAACTCTCTATAAGCTTCGAGTGGGATACCAATCATACCAGAGGTCCATCTCTTGAAGGTGCAGGTCAAGTTCGAACATGAGTTTGAATTTGAATAAGGTCAAAGGTCGAAAGGTTCAATGAACTTCGCGCATGACTGGCACTGTGGCATGGAATAATTATAGCTTCATCAGTAATTAACAGGCATCTAGTGTTATCTGATTTTTTCCAGGATAGTAGGCGCTATACCATTATTGCGTATGTAAACTGTGCAGAACGCACAATTCACCCCCTAAAAACTGCTGACAGCCTACAGAAGTCATATAAGCATAGTTTTGACATGCAGTCTCCTCAGTGACTGCGAATATGGCAGGCGAGACAACGCTTGGCGTTTGCCTTGTTTTGACTTGCTGTGACGAGAGACTGATCACTGAGATTGTAGATACAGAATAACTCATATAATATTATGATAATATGACCCTGTTCACACTAGGGAAATCGCTTCGTCTGATGAAGCTCGAATGAAGATTAGAAATGACATTTATCAGATGTGGACGCACGGTGCTTCATTTGACGAAGATTAAAATCGCTTAGTTCGACGAAGATAAAGAGGTTCTTTCGTTTAAGCGATTGCTTAATTCGACGAAGCAACTTCATAATGTGTACGCACGCTCTGTTCAATAAGCGAGTGACCCGCTCGGCCGAATTTCCGGTTGAAGCACTTCATCATTAAGCATTCAACTGTAATTACAAACATTCCATGGGTCAACTGCATCATTTTATTACTGCACAGAACTTTTGCTTCATAGCTATTTTTACACGTCAGTCTTACGATTTATACTGAATATTTTTCCAGATTTTATTATTATATGAAGCTATCGCTAGTGCAGCCACGAAGTGCATTGGTACAACCGCTATATTCGAGAGTTCATTTCCCGCTGTTCACTCTTGCTAACCCTGAAGTATAACAATGACCAACAGAGGGTGTTGACACTCTTAATTCGATCATCGTTCAAAGCATTCTGATGTGGACGGAACCGTATTTTCATTCAATCTTCGTTAAGCGAAATGTGGACACACGCTTAACTAACGAAGATTAACTAATCTTCAGAGAACGAAGATATACTCTAGTGTGAACGGGGTCATTGATCCTCTCACATCTTCTACTTCTTTCTCTTTTGGCTGATAATACAAATTAGAGGTCCCCAGAGTGAATACAGTCCCTCCACTGTGCTCTATTCAGTGCTATGTCCTCCGTCACACCAATCATCCTCATATCCTCTCAAAGTCCATAACCCTCCTTTTCAGTCTCTTCCTTTTTCCTGATGGCACCATTTCCAACATCTTTCTCCCCATGTCCTCAACATCTCTCCTTTGGACATATCCAAACCACTGCAGTCTTCCCTCTCTCACCTTATCCCAAAACCTTCCTATGTTTGCTGTCCCTCTCACAAACTTATTTGCCATTTTTTACCTACTTCTCACTCCCAAAGAAAATCACAAAATTCTGTCATATGATTAAAAAAAAAACTCACTCCCCAAGAAAATCCCCAAATTCTGTCACGTAATTTAAATGAATTTACTCCCAAAGAATATCCCAAAGATTCTGTCATGTAATGAAACAAACAAATTATCAACTTAGTAATGTTCAGTGTAATTTTGTGATATGAAGACACTGTAATGTCAGAATTGAAGTAACCTAAATGGGCAGCAAGGTGTAGACCAGTATTCAAATGACCTTTTGACCTCACTTCTCTTGTTTCGCCTGTACCAGATAACATGCTGAGCGTCTCCGAAGTGGTGCGGCTCCTCCTGCACCACGTAGGCAGTTCCAGCTGCCACAAGGTCCACAGCGACCCCCTCCAGTCCCCCCTGGGTCGTCTCCTCATCACCCCAACCCCCTCACCTCCCCCACCTCGTCAGGCTGTGTGCAATACTGGAGAAAGCCCTAGGGGAGAGGAACGTTCCCATCGTTCAGTGCATGCTGGTCGTGCTGCAGGTAAGGTCGTGTTCCAATTATAAAGATGTGGGCTTGGACCTAGGTCTGAGCCCACATAGAAGTGGGCTTTGCTCACATCGATTTCCCGTTCTCACTATTACGATATATTACTCCCATCTGTGCCAAATGCTGATGTAGTATCAAGCCCACTTACCCAGATCTTGTGTAACCCGACACAACAGCCATCGTATTTCGAGTGGTATATGAGCAGGGCCCAGTTGCGATGTACAAATGCGTTCTCACAATACATTTGGTACCACGTCCCAGTACTGAGACTACCTACATGAGGTGGTCTCGGACCCAATACCGGATGTAGGTCCGAGCCCACTTATAACGTGTTCTCACTGGGCAAAGAAGTGGACTCGATGTAGCATCGAGTACCACATCCTGGTACCAAACATCATAATGCGAACGCGCACTTAGTGTCTTAAAAACTTCTGTATATGTGACTTGTTACCACAAAAGGAACAATGAGTCACACCAGTATTTGTGATATAAATTGATGAAGTGTGCAAGTTGTACTGCAAAAATCAACTGCAACTTTGTTTTTTTTCTGACAGGTCATTCATTGATCTATCATATACTCAACTTTGAGGCTCACAAATGCTTTACAAATAGGTGTTTTCTTTGTTACTGTCTATATTTCCAAGACAGTGAGGAAAAAAATCTGTAAATTTGCCAGTACTGAACTTCACATTTTATACTTTGAATCAAATTATACTTTCACATTTTATACTTTGAATCAAGTAAGTATAAATTCAGAAGAAATTATTACTAGACATTGAAATTTAGCATGAGTATATGTGACCCGTCACCACAATACCCTGATAAAGTTGCACATCTTTTGAAACATAAGCATAGAATGGAAAATACTTGGGATGAAAAATATATAAATTCCTACTAAAAAATTTGGAAATCCGAGTTTGATCAATTATTCCTCCTTTTTCGTAGTAGTGATCAATACATGCTTGGTACCATCAGAAAGATTATTTAATTCTCGTTAAAATGATACCCTACTTGTTATTAATACACCATTAGGGAAAGGGCAGTATTCTAAAATATGGGATAAAGTGCACATTGAAAAGCTGAGAAATGAACACCGGTGGTCACGAAGAGTCAATAAAGAACATGTTCTTTTGTAAGGAATGATGTCTTTTGTTCCCAGCTAGTCAGTCATGAATGCCAATTTCAATATGAGCCCCTGCCACTGCCTATGCTTCAGTGACATGCCTTATTTGCATAATATCTTTGTCGTAACAACTGTACTTATTAGGCTCGGGTTATTTTTTTCAACAAAATTTTCTATTTGTCACACAGGTTGTTTTCAAGTCTCATTCATTTAATCCAGAGTCACAGGCAGAGAGAGACATTGTAGACAGAGCAAGGTAAATTAAGCCCAATTATAATACCCCTATTCCTCCCCAAACCTATTAGCCTAATACAGTATTTTGTGAATCTTTTATTCATTTGTCTCAAACATGACTATATAGCTGATGTTCTTCTTGTACAATTAAACATTTCAACATATATAAGAAAAGAATAGTGATAATAATAGTGATGATATTATTAGTAATATTAATAACAGTAGTAATAATAGTAATAATGATATTCAAATTAATGTTATTATCATTTTTATCAGTGACATTAGGAAGAAGAAGCAGCAGGAGAAGAATAATGGTGATAATAGTAATAAGAATTAGAGTAAGAATAAAAATTAGAACCAGGATAAAAATAGGAATAATTATGATGATTATAGTAATGGTGGATCACACTTATACACTCTCAACCGTGTATTAATTATATACTAACACACCATTGTTGTTAAGAAATCGTTGAACCATCCGTTACCATGACACATGCAAGCAATGCCATGTGACATCTAAGGATAGACATGCAATAAGAAAATCACAGAACGAGTGACAAAGAATGTAGTAAAGGGAAATGGCAAGATTGGAAGTAGTCCTCAATTTAGGACACAATTCTACTCCCAGAATCAAGTATACTGTTTAAAATTTTTGCTGTGAAAATGTCATAGTCACACATTTCCTCTTTGTTTTACAGTTGACAGAAAGTGCTGTGATGGTGAAATTTATTGTGTAGCTTTCTATAGCAGCCATTCCACGTAAACGTCACGGGAGTCACGCATGTTTCATGTCACACAAGTCGTAAACAAGGGTATAGATCAAAACCGAGAAAATATTGGAAACGAATCCAATACTTGATCAAGTAAATCAATCATCTATACCCTGACATGTGACTTGTAAGACACAGCATGCGTGACTCGCGTGACACAAGTATGGAATGGCTGATAGGATCAATTGTATGAGGGTCAGAGATTAATTCAATACTGGTAAATTAATGCTTGTTTGTCCTTAAATGAACAAATTCAAGACAAATTCTTTCAATGTGGATATACGCTGTAGCCAGTATATAATGTATATTGGTATATGTTTCAACTCATTTGGTTCTCTAGGCACTTGAACCAAACTGGTTTAAAGATTTATCAGTGGATATATCAGCAGGGGTGTATCTCCTGACTGGAAGGATTTATCCTGAATTTGTTTACTTAAACTGAATCAAGCATAAACATACTAGCATTTTGTTTCTCTTGAGGCTTGAGAGAATTAAATCCAATAGACTGCTACACAACAGATTTGTCTGTCACAAGGCATACTGATGGAAGTTCTTTTAGAACAAGTCAACTTTGACTACCAAATTTTCACAGTAGAATCCTTGCACAGTGTACTTGATTGTAGAGTAGTTTCACCCCAAGTTGGGGACTAACCCTAATCATGTCATGTACCATTAAAGTGTACCATATTATATTACAACTCAGGAAACTTGTTTGGGACCTGCTAACCACTACGGATGAGGTGTTGAAGACAGATGGTCTTATGATGGAAGCATGTTATGTCATCAAGTAAGTTTGGTCTACAGCATGTACCCTGCCCCTCTCTGCAAAATGGTTTTGCCTATTTTTGCATATTTCAAGGCATAATTGGGATAAACCACTTGGTATTTAGGGGGTATCAATTATATTAACATTTAAAATGTTCATCCTCAATGTCAAAATGTGTATTGTGGAAACATATGTCATCAATTTGTGATTTTATAAACACACCAGTTCACCAGGAACAAAGCCCATATTTATGAAATATCTGGAAATAACATGGAATTAAGTATTTTGCATTTTAATGAATTAATTTCTTTGATTTCAGTGCAATAAATCTAACAGATGTAATCCGCCAATATGCTTATATTTGAAAACTGAATGGATTTTTTTAAACATCATGGGCCAATTTATGGCTCCATATTACACAAACAGTTTAAGTTAAACACTGTGTCTAAGTTGGGGTTAATGTATGGAATGCAGTTTGTTTTAAAATCATAATTTTAAACAATAATATTGATTTGATCAAAGGTTTACGGTACAACTGTGTACATTGGAAAAACTCTTTTTTCTGGTCAGAATGCTCTGGCCGTTGTCAGGAAAACGAGGAAGAGTGAGATATCCCTGGCATTTATACCAGCAACAGAAAAAAAATGAATTTTGAGTTTTGAATTTCTATCAATATGGCATAAGATTTTTGTGTAGACAGGGCTTGACACTAGCACTTGCCCACTTGCCTGGGGCAAGTAAAATTTCATGTCGGGCAAGTAAAAATCTCAAAGTGTTAAAATTTACTTTCCCGCGCGGGTAAGTAAAATTTTGAATATGAAATGACCAAAACATAAAAATCTTACCGAAAACAACAAAATGTGTCTAAAATTTTGTGTTCAGTTAATTTAGAATACTAAATTTCATCATTATTTTGTTCATTATACTCAATTTTAAGACCCTTTAAATTCATAAATCACACCTTTTACAACCTCCAGAATTAAATTAACAAATGTCCAATTCTATGAAAAGGCCTTATTGGTTGAAATTAGTGAGAAATCATGTTTAATGTTTTTTATTAAATTGTTTATTTTTGGGCAAGTAAATTTTTCACTCGAGCAAGGAAAAAACTGAAAGTGAAAATTTCACTTGTCCTAAACGGAAAGTTTGAGAAAAAAAATTAGTGTGGAGCTGTGATGTAGTCGTGTACAGGATATAGATACAATTTTTATGCACTTTGTTTTACTTCTGTTGATCAGAAATCAAACCAGCCATTTTAAACGTTTTCAAGACAACCTTCTATAATTATGTAGATACTAAGTTTTATACTTGGTGTGGAAGGTAGACTCTGTTTGTGTAGAAATAACATGTATAAATGCTTGTATTTCAGAGCTGGTTTGTCAGTGCTCTTCCACGGGACTGACCAAATCAACGGTCTACTGCATCAACTGCTGGGAGAAGGAGAGAGGCACCCCGCCCTGGGAAAGCTACGGGACATGATACTGGTAGAATTGGCTTGTCAGCTGAGACAAGCAGGCAGCAAAGACAGCCTAGCATACAGGTGAAAAATTCATGCTAAAAGTGATATTATAGGAGAATCCCCGTAGACATATGAATTTTGTGAATGCAGAAAAATTTGATTTAACTTGGATAATCCATGTGAAAGTTATACATTTTCAAAGTTTGGTTAAATCCCCATGTTGAGACATCACCTTACTTAGCATAATTTGATAAGAAATAAATGAATTTTCCCAAATATCATCTTGTTTTATCAATATTTAGATGATTATATGATTTGTACACAAATGAATGGGAAAGGAACAATTATTTTGAGTGACATGTGACCTTATTTTGTATTGTAACTCTGTAACAGGACATGGGGGTATGCAAATAAGGTGCAACAGACTTCAAAGAAGAAAGTCATGAAATGTTGGCACAAAATCTCCATGCATTGAAAAGTAGTTGTGATATTCATTGAGGAGGGGGTAAAATCCCAGTCTTTTTAGGGTTGTAATTTAAGATATGTTCATGCTCTGTTTCCTTACAGAATCGATGACAGCCTGGTGCAACTCATGCTCAACATTTCGGTGAGGGAATCTCGTCGTCTTTTACAACAGTGCCTGGCCTCTGAACAACCCATAGATGCCATCGTCGCAAATGTACCCGTAAGTCTGTGATCGAAAACAAACAGAATTTTTGCTATTCTTAATGAAATGATTGCATTTGGAGAAGTATGTGTCATAAAATATATTCTAATGGGGCTTCCACAATGTTATAGTGTCTTTAAGGGAATCAGTTTGTGGTGAAATATTATGCCAGTGCCATGTTGAAAGTTATTAAAAATTTCCTGTTTTCTCATTGTCTCAAACAGATTGCAAGTCCTTGCCAACAGTTCCTCACTGCCCTTGAAATCCACATCCTGGAAAATGTGATCATGCTCGACAAGCAGCACAAAGAAGACGGTTCACCGGGCCAGGGAAACGGGGTGGGGGACTCCCAGCAAAGCCTGGGGGAATTGCAAACTACAGTACTGAAACTAGCTACCAAGATACTTAGTGGCTGCGAAGAGGTGAGTACTGGCTGAGATTGTTTCAAACTACAAAGTTTTTGAGAAAATGGGCTGAATGAATTGTGTTATTTTGCACTTATTAGATAAAATGGGGATTCCAAAAATGCCGAAAAATGCTCCCCAGTTTTCACTTCCAGCTCAGATTTGCTACAAAATGCCAAAAGTTATTTTGAAGTGTCAGGACAAATATTACAGTACATTCTTCTTGTATTGTGTAAGTGGTATGTTGATTCTCCTGCTATCCACATAGAAAAATTTAAAGATACACTGGCATGTTGAGAGTAAAGATTTAATTATTACAAATTGCAAAGGCAAGTAGTGGTAGTGAGCCAGGTTTTAAATCTGGTTTAGTTTCCGATTGCTCTTATCCCCTCCCTCCACTTCACCCTATTCGGTGCATCCTCCTCCTTTAATCCAACCCTCCTACTCTCCTCCACCACTTGCTTCTTCCATGTCTTCTTTGGTCGCCCCATTCCCCTCTGACCATCCACCTGAAACTCAAATGCCCTTTTCAAAGAACACATTTAAAAATTAATAGATTTACTGGCATGGAAATTACAAGTAGTGGTTACAAGTCATAATTAATTGAATAAATTTAATAAATTCTCACAATACATGTGGTTACATATGTTGTCATTTCTGTAGCAAAATGCACAAATTTGTTTCTAAGTTAAACAAAATAATTTTATTGATTTTCAGATTTTAGAGACACTACTTGGAATGTGCAATGACCTCCTGAACTCGGAGAGGACCAATCAGATGCAAGTGATGGAGCGTGTGGTCAAGGGCTCGATACTGGGCTACCTGTTGCCGGTGCTGGTCACCTCACTGAGGCACCCCAACCTGAAATGCCTCACCCTGGCTGAGTCACTGGTACCTCAGGTGGTCCAGCTTGTGGTGCTCATTAGTCAGGTAAGAGTCATGCTGCTATTTGTTGTTAAAGGGGTAGATACTGGGCTACCTGCTGCTGGTGCTGGTCACCTCACTGTGGCACCCCAACCTGAGATGCCTTACCCTGGCTGAGTCACTGGTACCTCAGGTGGTCAGGCTGTTGGTGCTCATTAATCAGGTAAGAGTCAGGCCATTAACCCATTGGAGACTAAGTATGTTAACTTGTATTGGAGTCTATGGAAAATGTGTGTTATAGTTGAATCAAATCGTCTCCAACGGGTTAAGTGTTGTTAGAGGGATTAATACTGGATTACCTGTTTCTGGTGCTGGTAACCTCCAACCTGACGTACCTTACGTTGGAGGTGCTTGACCCTCAACCTGAGGTGCTTCACCTTGGCCGAGTCACTGGTACCCCAGGTTGTCCAGCCTGTGGTGCTTATTAGTCAGGTAAGAGTCGGGCCATTAAATATTGTAACAGGAATTGATACTGGATTACCTGTTTCTGGTGCTGGTAACCTCCAACATGATGTGCCTCAGGTTGGAGGTACTTGAACCCCAACCTGAGATGCTTCACCCTGGCTGAGTCACTGGTACCCCAGGTGGTCCGACTTTTGGTGCTCATTAGTCAGGTAAGAGTCAGGCCATTAAGTGTTGATAAAGAGATTGATACTGCGTTACCTGCAATGAGTGCTGTTAACCTCCAGCGTGATGTGCCTTAGGTTGGAGGTGCTTGACTCCGAACCTTAGATGCCTCACCCTGGTTGAGTCACTGGTACCTCACGTGGTCAGGCTTGTGGTGCCTATCAGTCAGGTAAGAGTAAGGCCATTAAGTGTTGTTAAAGGGATAGATACTGGATTACCTGTTACCTGTGATGGTTTCTTCCAATCTCATGGACTTGGGGTTGAAGGTGCTTTATCCCAATCCTGAGGTGACTCACCCTGGCTGAGTCACTGGTACCCGAGGTGGTCTGACTCGGTGCTTATCAGTCAGGTAAGAGTAAGGCCATAAAGTGATGTTACAGGATTGATACTGGATTACCTGCTACCAGTGCTGGTAACTTCCAATCTCATGCACTTAGGGTTGAAGGTGCCTCTTCGTCATCCTGAGTTGCCTCACCCTGGCTAAGTCACTGATACCTCAGGTGGTCCGGCTTGTGGTGCTCATTCGTCAGGTAAGAGTCAGGCCAGTCGGTGTTGTTAGAGGGATTGATACTGGGTTACCTGCTACCTGTGCTGGTAAACTCCAACCTGAGGTGCCTTAGGTTGAAGGTGCTTGACCCCCAACCTGAGATGCCTCACCCTGGCCGAGTCACTGGTACCTTAGGTGGTCTGGCTTGTGGTGCTCACAAGTCATTAGTCATTAGTCACGTAAGAGTCAAGCCATTAAGTGTTTTTAAAGGGATATATACTGGATTACTTGTTTCTGGGTTACCTACTATGACTGTTGGTAACTTCCATTCTCATGCTCTTAGGGTTGAAGGTGCTTCATCCTAATTGTGAAGTGCCTCACCCTGGCTGAGTCACTGGTACCTCAGGTGGTACGGCTTGTGGTGCTCGTTAGTCAGGTGAATGTTAGGCTGTATTGCTAAATGATTGGTACTGGGTTACCTACTAACGATGCTTATCACCTCCTTAAGCCACCCTAACCTGAAACTTTGGTGAAGATTTATTAGATTGAAGGTAGGGAGGTAGTGACCCCTCTTAAGATATCATCTATCAGTTACAGATTTTGAGTAAATTTTGTTCATACTGTGGTGTTGATATTATGAACATTGAACATAACTAACGTGGTTCATAATACACCTATTTTGGTGAGGTAAAAGAAGAGTCTTAGTGTTAAATGTTGATTATCATACACACCGCATAATATTCTTGGGAAGGTTGTTATAAAGTGAAATGGTAGTACTCTTTGTTGGTAATGACATACATGTCGCAGAGACAACATTCAAAATTCCATGCTTTCTATTTGTTTACAGGTTGCTTTGTTGCTAGGTAACAATTCACAGCAGGACAAGAAAGTAGACAAGAGTGGCCTTCAACCCCACGATGTAGTTACCGACCTGCTAGCCAGCCATATCAAAGACAAGTAAGTCGTTTGACGTTATAGTCCTGCAAAAAATATCAGGCAAGAAATCGTCGGTTTTCCGGCAAAAGGGTTCTAGTATATGTTCCTGGCAGGAGGGCCTTAGCAGAAAACTGTCTCTAATTTGAGAAATATTGCCGTAATTGATATTTGCACTTAACAGACTGACAGAAGAATCTAAAATATCACACTACTAAGTTGATATCATGTGAAAATAGCTAATGTTTAATTTAGAGACAATTAAATGTTAAGGTTAAGGCCCTTCTGCCGGAAACATATTCCAGGGCCCTTCTGCTGGATAACCAACGAAATATCCATACATCTGTGTTTGTTTGTGTGTGTGTGTGTGTGTGTGTGCAAACTTGTATATGGCATCAATTGTGGAGAATCGTATGATTTTTCACCATGAAACTGGGAAGACACACGGAAATGGGGACCTCGCTGACTTACCATACCTGATTAGAATGATGCCAATATGCCACCCATGGTTTATGTAGGGTAAGAGTAGCGGTAGTGAAAATAAATATTTCAGCAATTTGTGATTGATTAATATAGAAATCTTTAATCCTATTTTAACTGGACTATTTCAGACCAGGTGTTTACTGGGGGGGGGGGGTTCAATTTGACCCCCCTTCAGATCTCGGCCGCCGATTGCGCGATCGCC